>LFYR01001212.1:831818-843510 GCA_001185155.1 Zostera marina
AATTCGTATATCGCTCCATAGTGTGTCGATTCGGAGTTCCCCAACACATTGTCACAGACAATGGTATCCAATTCACAGGGGGGAAGTTCTCGAGAATGTGCGAGGACCTGGGTACAAAACTTCACTTTGCTTCCGTTTACCGACCACAGGCAAACGGACAAGTGGAGGTGACCAATAAGGCCATCGTACAAGGTCTCAAAAAGAAAATCGAATCGGCAAAAGGGGCCTGGGCAGATAAGTTGTGCGAAATCCTATGGGCATATCGCACAACTAGTAAAAATCCCACGGGTAACACCCCCTTCGCTATGACATATGGAGTAGAGGCTGTCGTACCAATCGAGATGAGCATACCAACGTACAGGATCTCGAAGTACGACAAGCCAAACAATGACCAAAACCTAGCTACAGAGCTAGAGTTGAGGGATGAAACCCACGACGAGGCAGACCTGCGGAACGAATCGTACAAGGCCAGCGTATCACGATACCATAATCGCCAAGTACGCAAAAAAGTATTTCTGCCGAGAACCCTCGTCACGCGGAAGGCTAGTATCACCGAAAGGAATAGATCAAGGAATAAGTTGTCATCCAACTTCGAGGGTCCATACATCGTCGATGAAGAGATAAGGCCAGGAACTTATCGGTTACGACGGCAGGATGGAACAATGGTTCCGAACACCTGGCATGCTGACAACATGCAACAATACTACGCTTAGTATTGACCCTCCTCTTCCTTTAGTCCTTTCATGTATAGCAAAATAAAATAGTTAGATTTTATTTTCAAAAAATTTGTTATTCCATTTTTTTAGTAATAAAAAGTTAAAATTTCAAAGTTCCTAGATATTTACGACTTTACCCCTGATAAATAGAAATTATTTTGTCGCTATGGCCTTAACAATTCAGCTACATCTTGTCGCTATGGCCTCGATGTATAGATCATTCTGTCGCTTCAGCCAGAGATGAACTCAAAGGGTATAAGTCTTAGGAACACGTAAAACTCCAGATCACCAACACTTAGGGTTTCCAAACTAATCTATTTTGTCTCTATGGCCTCAATAGATTTGAAATTGTTTTGTCGCTATGGCCTTAACAATTCAACTACATCTTGTCGCTATGGCCGATGTATAGATCACTCTGTCGCTTCGGCCAGAGATGAACTCAAAGGGTATAAGTCTTAGGAACACATAAAACCCTAGATCATTCACACGTAGAGTTTCGAAACTAATCTATTTTGTCGCTATGGCCTCAATAGATTAAAAATCGTTTTGTCGCTACGGCCTTAACGATCCAACCTCATCTTGTCGCTATGGCCTCGATGAAGGTAAAATAATCACTCCGTCGCTTCGGCCGGAGACAAACAACAACTCTAGAGTCTTAGGGTTAATCGTATCTTTTTTATCTTTCAAAAATATTTGTTATCTTTAATTTTGTTAATCGATTTTACGACTTACTATTAGTTGTGGAGTTTAGTTTATTTTCGCGAATTTAACCGTAGACTGAGCTACGATTCGTACGACCAAGTCTACGCCCAGAGTGGCTAGCGATAGGGTTAGTCTAATTTACGTCCAGAGCGGCTAAATTACGACTCGCGAATCTAGTTTCGGGTCTTAGTTACAATTCAAAAGAATAAAGTAAATGAACAATAAAATAGAAAAGCGAAAACGATTAATTTCATTAAATTTTTCAAAAGTTACAAAAAGATAAAAAGATTACAAAATGATAAGCACTTATAAAATCTATTCTTGCGCGGCTTCGTCCTTCATCTTGTCGAGAGCTTCCTTATTCTTCTCGAGCTCCTCAGGATGCTGCTCTACCCACGCCATAATATCCGTGATGTAGTCCGGAGGTAGAGCAGGGAATACTGTTGGTCCGAAGAAGATGAGCTCTTGAAGCTGGTCGGATTGGTAGCGTACATCCAAGTCCAACCCAGCAGCTCTCCCAGAAAGTGCAGTATTGTCTTTTTTCAAGCTCAGCACTTCTTCTTCGGCACTCGCAAGCTCGCTCTTCAGCTCAGTCGTGTCGCGTTGGTCTCGAGCGGCTTGCTTCTTCAACTCCGCAACCGTAGCCTCAAGGGAAGCTACGTGCCCTCTTTCACTAGCTAGCTGGCTCGAAAGATCTTCAAACTCTTTTGCACGCCCAGAACTAGCAGTCTTCAAATCCTTGCGAAGCGCCAAGATCTTCGTGACATATTCGTCTATCTCTTTCTGCTTGGACTCGATGGTCTTGTCCTTCTTCGGCAGAACATTGTCACAGAGGTTCTCCATCCTGGCCCTCACGTTCTTCAGTTTATCGAGAGCCTTCTCGCTCTCCTTGAACTTCGCGTCGAGCTGATTGTACTTCTCTTGAATGCGCTCGACGTCATGGATAGAGTCTCCATGATAACACGCATGTGCCATGTAGCATGCGGCGTTCAGATACGTCAGTAGTTCACTCCTGCACCAAGTCCTAGGGTGACCCAAGAGGAGTGACATCGCTTCCCTTCTAGTCTCAGCACTAACCATAAAATCAGGAAGTGTCACTCCGGCAGAAGTGTAAGGCACATAGCCCTTGGGAGGTTGTGGTGCGGAGCGAGAGATCGACCCATGTTCAAATGTCCTTCGAGGCTCGCTGCGAGCTTTGTCTTTCTTTTGGCGCAAGCTGATCAGTTTACCCGCGCGAAACCTCTTGCGCATGTACAGAGGTGCAGCGTCGTGATATAGAATGGATCGCCTCTGACCACCTTCCATTTCTCGTTCAGTGGGTGGCTCATGCGCGTCCTCGACATCTTCAAAAGTAAAGTCTTCCCTTTGGCAAAGGACAAAGGGAACACCGCGCGGCACAGAGTATGCAGTAAGCGTACGCGCTATACGATCTGAGGCCTCGATGTCCCTCGTGCTCAGCTCGATCGAGGCATTCATGTGCACTCGATTCGGATCGTTCCACATCTCCCGGCTCCCAGGGAGAAACTCAGAAGTAATGAACACAAATTCTTTCCTCCAGTTGCATCCAAAGTTCTTCGGGAGCTCGTCGACGATATTCTTGTCAAAGTGTCGTCGCGTGAAACCAAAGCGACCGGATGCAGACTTTTCTCGAATGAGCTTGTAATAGTACAGGAACAAGCTCGCCGTCGCAGCAATGTTGAGGCCCCAACATATGTTCATGAAACCCCGCAGGATCACAAAGAATCCCGCCGGGAGCTGCGACAATGAAACTTCAAATCTCAGAAGCACTTCGCTTATGATCTTCGGAATGGGAAGCTCGGAGAAGTGCTTGAAGTAGATCCTCGGGATAGCTTGGAATCCCGGGGGCGGCAGATTTATCGGCTGGTAGCTCGACAACCAGAATCGGAGGTGACCAGAAATTTGAATCCCCAATAGCAATGTTCGAGCATCGCTCGCATTCAGATTGGAGGGGGGATTCACTCCATCAGACCCGTCCAAGGTTGCGTGGGTCATCACTTGCTCATATTCGCCGTCTCCAGAACGGCCGACAGGTAGCAACCTTGACACGCCATTCAAGGCGATTTCACAATGAGCGAACCCAGAGGGGTTTACAGCTCCAACGTACGTATTCAAGTCGAGGTCAAGGTCTCGACTAGCGTTCAGGTCCACGGGAGGTGGCGGTGTTCTTTCAGAGCACCGGCTCGCTCTTCTCCGTGGATTGGAAGCACCACGGTCCACAGTCAGAGTCTCCTCGATGTTTATGTCCAGAGGAGGAGGGACCCCTTCATTATCTTCGGGCACATGCACTTTGCCCTTTCCAGTGGTGCGCCTTCTCTTTCTTTTCAGAGAAGGACCTTGGTTCGGGTTCAGTCCCTCTGCGCTCACGACCAATGGTGCAGGGCAGTGCGCAGAGGAATCATCAATACACATAGCAGTCGCCGACTCCAGCACACGAGTCGCCGATCCCGTAAGAGGAATCGGTGAGGCATGGCTGGCAGTCGCCGACCCAGTGGCAGCTGAAGCCTGCCCCCTTCGCCTGAAGGATTTCCCTTTGACAGGGCCTGCATGAGTCGCCGACACAGAGGCCACGGGAATTTCCCCAGGCTCAAGAGGCCCCCGTACGACTACAAGGGCCCTGCACGGAGTCGCCGATCCCACAGGGGGAGTCGGCGACACTGGCGGGGCGCCCAGTAGCTCGTGCACGGTGGCACTCAGCTCCAATCCGTGAGGTGGAACCACCGGAATCGCCGACTCAACCTCTCTGTCAGGAGAGGGAATCGACGACTCAACGGTGTTCAGCGCCTCGTCAAGGTTATCGGTCAACATGTCAGCAATGAAAGCTGACGTTTCATTTTCTCTCAAAGGGGAATCGGTGGAAGACATAGTGGGAATCGCTGACTCAAGGTCTGAAAACTAGGCAGTCGGCGAATAAAAATCTGAGGGTTTTGGGCGATTGAGGAAGGCAAAGAGTGTTGTGAGGTTTTGGGGAAAACCTCTCCACTATTTATAGGCCTTGGGAAAATTGCAAAAACCCCCCAGAGAACCCAAAATTTACGAAACTTGAGATCAAGATTCGATCTCCAAATCCCCCAAATCACGCCAAGTCGCCGACTCCACAGGGAAGTCGCCGACTCCGGCCAAAAACTCACGGCAATGTGAGGTACTTTCCTTATTTGGAGATTTTACAAATATTCCCCGTATATCTCCCAAATATTCCAAGGATCTCCCAAAAAGATCCGACGGTTAAGTTAGGAGTCGCCGACTCACAGAGGTAGTCGCCGACTCACAAGGGTAAAAAACAAAAATACCCCCTACCACGGTTATCGCCGACTGCCAAGAGTATCACAAACTCCAGTCGCCGATTCCGGGTACAATAACACTAAAAACTGCCCCAAGTGCAAGTTTTCAGGGGGAGTATCATAAACTCTCCCGGCACTTCTGTCGCTTCGGCCAGAAGTCGTCAAATTTCAGGGGGGAGTATCACAAACTCTCCCGACACTTCTGTCGCTTTGGCTAGAAGTCGTCAAATTTCAAGGGAAGAGTATCAAAAACTCTCCCAACACTTCTGTCGCTTCGGCCAGAAGTCATCACAATGTGGGAGGGAGTATCACAAGCTCTCTCCATCCTTAAGGTTCCAAGTTTCAAGGCAACCTTGGAGTGTCGAGTATTTGTGATTGGTCGTTTACCGACAATCAGATAAATCGAAAAACACTCATCACAAAAGTTGTGCATCACCAAAGCACAACCTTCGAGGGGGAGTATCACAAGCTCTCCCGGCACTTCTGTCGCTTCGGCCAGAGGTCGTCAAAATTCAGGGGTGAGTATCTCAAGCTCTCCCGGCACTTCTGTCGCTTCGGTCAGAAGTCGTCGAAACTCAGGGGGGAGTATCACAAGCTCTCCCGGCACTTCTGTCGCTTCGGCCAGA
Organism: Zostera marina; assembly: GCA_001185155.1. Taxonomy (NCBI): domain Eukaryota; kingdom Viridiplantae; phylum Streptophyta; class Magnoliopsida; order Alismatales; family Zosteraceae; genus Zostera; species Zostera marina. The sequence continues at coordinate 837,162 of LFYR01001212.1, forward strand.
AGTCGTCGAAAAATTTGAGCATGGTGAAATCTGTCGCTTTGGCCAGATTCACCAAGGATTTATTGAGCAAAGGAGGGGCTTCACGAGAGGTAAATCGCAGGTAAGTTCAATAATTAATATATGCGTTTATGGACTAATCTAGTTGTTTTGCAGAGTGTTTTCCTTTTTTGCAGGATAGATTCCGTAGTCCGGGTTAGGATCGGATTCTAATAGTGAATTCGTAGCCCCGACAGAAGTCAGATTCTATTAGTGAATCAACGGGTTCTGTATCCAAGGCGAGTATCGGGTCCTGATAGTGGATCTGTAGCTCTGGTCAGAATCAGACTCTGATAGTGAGTCGGTCTGCTTTGTCGCTTCGGCCTTAGTAGACCAGAGGTCATTTTGACGCTTCGGCCTTAATGATCTCAAGGGGGGAGAATCCCAAGCTCTTCCTGACACTTCTGTCGCTTTGGCCAGAAGTCGTCAAACTCAGGGGGGAGTATCGCAAACTCTTCCTGACACTTCTGTCGCTTCGGCCAGAAGTCGTCAAACTCGGGGGGGGGTATCATAAACTCTTTCCGACACTTCTGTCGCTTTGGCCATAAGATGTCAAACCATGAGCACGATAGATCTGTCACTTCGGCCAGATCAATCGAGGATTTACTGAGCATGGGAAGGAGCGGCACGAGGAGCAGCCCCCCACGGCAAGGTCAGTAAGTCAATAATAAATATATCCTTTAGACTGATACAGTTGTTTTGCAGGTTATTTTTGTTTTGTAGGAACGATCCTGTCGCTTTGGCCAGGATCCACGCATTCTGTCGCTTCGGCCAGAATCAGACTCTAAACGATTCGGTCCATTTTGTCGCTATGGCCTCAATGGACCAAAGAATTATTTTGTCGCTTTGGCCTCAATAATTCTTCTATCTTGTCGCTTTGGCCTTGATAGACTTGGAGATCATTTTGTCGCTCCTGATCAGAGTCGGACTATAAATACGTAGTTCTATTGGCCTGGATCTAGATTCTAATAGTGAATCAACCCATCTGATAGTGCATGGGTAACGGAGTCATTTTGTCGCTGTGGCCACATTGACTCGATCCCATCTTGTCGCTTTGGCCTTGATGCGGATCACCTTGCTTGGGGGGGGGATACTGGCGGTACACGGGTGTTCAGCCATACTCTCTTCAGGGGGGAGTACTGGTGAGACATGCATGATTACGTCAGTCACTCCCAGCAACGCCCTTCAAACAAGGAATAGGGTTCCGTCGCTATATGCCGGACCCCCGGAAAGGCTTCCACGGTGCGGAGCACGTGTCTACGTCAAGAGCCCAAGTTAACACTTGGGAGTCGCCGACTGGGACTACCAAGTCGCCGACTCCAAGGGTGAGTCACCGATTCCAGCCAGGGATCTCGGGTCTGGTAGCCCGAGGACTTGGCCTCCACGGAATCGGCGACTCCACTCCTAGATCGGCGATTCCCATACCTAAGTCGCCGACTCCCAGACGTTACGCGGGCGGGCCCACCTCATTATGGCACCCTTCAATAGGGCACCATAATGAGGTGGGCCCCACTCAATTGAGTGGAAACGCCTCTAGGACCCTATAAAAGGGGACCTAGGGGTGTCCTCCACTCTCATCTCCTCTTGACCACTCACACTTCACACTAGAGCATCCAAGGAGCCCGAATCGCCTACTCCCACGTGAGTCGCCGATTCCCCTCCTCTTCTGCAGGTGTTTGACGTAGAGCGCGCGTCGTGGACTCCACAGCCTCCGGCTCATCTCGCCACCCCGCGAGCCCACTGGTAGCAGATTTCGTGCTTCATCAATACTCCTCCTCGACTTCTGGCCAAAGCGACAGAGGCGTCGGGAAGAGCTCACGATACTTCTCCCTTGAGTACTTGCGAAAGGCGTGACGACTTTTGGCCGAAGCATCAAAAATGTCGAAGAGAGTCTGTGATACTCCCCCAGTAGTGCAATGATTTCTGGCCGAAGCGACAGAAGAGTAGGAGAGAGTTCGTGATACTCCCCCTGAAGTGGTGACTGATTTCTGGACGAAGCGACAGAGGAGCAGGAGAGAGTTCGTGATACTCCCCCCGAAGTGGTGACTTCTAGTTGAAGCGACAGAAGAGTAGGAGAGAGTTCATGATACTCCCCCTGAAGTGCAATGACTTTTGACTGAAGCGACATAAGATTTGGAGAGAGCTCGTGATACTACCTCTAGAGGATAGTGCCTTTTACCCTATGTCGGTGATTTAATGTTTAAATCGGCGACTTTTGTTCCAGGGTGGCGTTGCGAGCAGTTTTGCCCACCTGGATCGGCGATTTTTTCGAAAATCGGCGACCTTTACGATGAGCTGGCGAATCTCTTAGAAGATCCTTGGGATTTTGACAACTTCTGGCCAAAACGACAGAAGTGTCGGGAGAGCTTGTGATACTCCCCCTCGAACTGTGACGACTTCTGGCCGAAGCGACAGAAGTGTCGGGAGAGCTTGTGATACTCCCCCTCGAACTGTGACGACTTCTGGACGAAGCGACAGAAGTGTCGGGAGAGCTTGTGATACTCTCCCTCGAACTGTGACGTCTTCTGGCCGAAGAGACAGAAGTGTCGGGAGAGCTTGTGATACTCCCCCTCGAACTGTGACGACTTCCGGACGGAGCGACAGAAGCGCCGGAGAGAGTTTGTGGTACTCCCCCCTGAAATCGTGCCGTTGTGACTGATTTTAGAGTTATGTTTTGGATGTTTCTGCCTGAAGCGATAGAAGTATTGAGGAGAACTTGTGATACTCTCCTCGAAAATCATGTCAACACGACAAATTTTAAAATATTGGTGTGACGGAAGTATTGGAGAGAGCTTGTGGTACTCCCTCCGAGTATCATGTCGACGCGACATATTCTTTGGGAATGAAATAATTTTTCGAAATATTTTGCAATCTTTCTATTTTAATTATCAATGAATTATCTTTTGTCTTTTCTTTGCTAATTTTCCATCTAAATCATCTTTAAATTGTAACCTAGGCTCGAAACTAGATTCACAAGCCGTAACTTAGCCATTCTGGACGTAAGTTAGACTCTGCTAACCCTCGCCTAACCACTCTGGACGTAAGCTTGGTCGTACGAATCGTAGTTCAGTCGTCAGTTAAATTTATGGATAATTTATATCTCCAAATTAACGCAGAGTTGCAAAGAATAGTACAAATAATAAACCAAAAATTAAGATGCACAATATTATTTGGAATCCTAGGGTTAGATTAGCAATTTAGGGCTACAATTCTAGATTTGAATCCTGGTGTTTTAGCCAAGCTCCATCCATAGCGACAGAGCGAATCTCGATCCTCATCAAGGCAATAGCGACAAGATGGGATAGAATCATTTAGGCCAAAGCGAAAAAATAATCCTTGCTCTATTAAGGCCACAGCGATAGAATAGATTTAAAACCGGGGTATCATTGATTGTAATCGTAAATTTAGAATCTCGGGGTTAGATTCATAAATGAGAGTCGTAATTTAGATTCTTAAGTCGCACTTTGAACTCGTAAATCGTAAACTAAACTTGTGATCGTAATTTAGACTCTTTGTCGTAAATTAGAATTTGTAACCATCACTTAGACTCGTGGGTCGTAAGCCAGGTATGAGTAACGGGTATCATCCAGCCAAAGCGATGGAGTGATCCGTATGAGTGATTTTTGAAATTATCCTTTGTCGATTTGTCGTATGAATAGTCCTAGAACCGTAACCTAGGCTCGAAATTAGACTCGTAAATCGTAATTTAGACACTCTGGCCGTAAACTATAATTTACAACCCTCACTTAGCCACTCTGGATGTAAGTTTGGTTGTGTAACCCCCACTTAGCCACTCTGGCCATAAGCTTGGTTGTAATTAAGAGTCGTAATTTAGCCGTCAGTCAGATTCGCAGACAATTCCCAAACCGATTAAGAATTGCAAAAAATCATAGGTGTAGTCAATTTTCATCGTAATTTAGACTTGTACGTCGTAAATTAGATTTTGAAAGAGAACTTAGATTTATAAATATTTGGAATCTTAGGGTTTGATTCGCAAATATTCGTGAGAGTCGTAATTTAGATTCTTAAGTCGCACCTTGGACTCGTAAATCGTAAACTAGACTTGTAATCGTAATTTAGACTCTTTGTCGTAAATTAGATTTTGTAACTATTACTTTGACTCGTGGGTCGAATAGATGATAAATTAGGTTGAAGCGACGGATGTCACCCAGCCGAAGCGATGGGTGATTAATCCGTTTGAAGTGATGGATGATTATTCTAAATATGATATGGCATACCTATTGCATAGTACCTCCATGGATTAAAGGAGACATCTACTTAGAATAATATCGCTATTACATGGTTGAGAATAATAGAAGCGACAACCAACCAAAAGAATAGATGAGTTCCTTTGATGTTTGGATGCCACTGACGAATGCATAGCCTATCTGGTTACTCTGGCCAATCCTATCTTTCTTCTGACAGATGATAGTTCCTCACTATTAGCGTGACGCACTTGATTGCGAGTGTGAACTGTGGCTCTGGTTGCCATCACTGTCATAGGATTGAGAGCGTAAGCTATGGCTTTGGTGGTCATAACTGTTACCAGACTGAGAGTGTGAGTTATGACTTTGGTGGCCATAACTGCTACTGGATTGAGGGCGTGAACTATGACTTTGGTGGCCATAACTGCTACCCTGAGACTCCTCTCTGGATCGAGGAAGACTAGTCAAGGTTTCGGACCGGGAACTTGTATCCTCGTATGTATCTTCTTTAGCATAGCGAGGTTTCTTTCGGCTGGGCGGCTTGAGTCCGTCCAGTTTGTCGTTGTCCTCCTCTTCTATCTCAATATACGATTGAACTCTATGGAAGAGTTCAGGTAAGGTCTCCACTTTGTGGAGCCCCAGATTTTGAGCCAATGGGGAAAAGGGTATCAACCCTCTGATGTATCCCGCTATGGCTAGACTTGGGATTAAGTCGTTCACTTCTGTCATCATCGAAGTGAACTTAATCGTGTAATCCCGAAGGGACATATCCCTCTACCGCAGTGCCAGTAGTGTATTGGCGCTATGCTTTATTCTGACATCCCCACATGTTGGGCGATGAACTTTGCAGAGAGGTTTGCGAAGCTGGTGACTGAGCCAGCTGGTAGACTTGAAAACCATCGATACGCGTTGCCTTTCAGAGTGTCGGGGAAGGCCCGACACAACAACCCATTATCGGTAGTTTGCGGCTCCAAGATATTCAGATGGAGGTTGACATGATCCTCTGGATCTGTCGTTCCATCGTACGAATCTATCTTCGGACACTGCCAAGATTGCGGAAAAGGTTTTCTCAGGAGGTCCCTATGAAAGGGTGCCTTTTCTATTCTGAGAAAATCATATGGGTCCCTTAGATCATACTTGTTTTTACGAAGCACTTCCTTGATTACCCTATTCATGAGTGTGGCATCGTAATCCGCACGAGTCGTGGAAGTCGAAGGTACACCCGAGTATTGTACTGCGGACCTGTGGTGAGAACCGAGATGCTTGTTGATGAAGCACGAAATCTGCTACCAGTAGGCTCGCGTGGTTGCGAGGAGGGCCGGAGGCTTTGGAGTCCACGACGCGCGCTCTACGTCAAATACCTGCAGAAGTGGAGGGGATTCGGCGACTCAAGTGTGAGAATCGGCGACTCGGGCTCCTTACTTGCTCTGGTTAGAGTGTGGAGTCAAGTGTTGTGGAGGGATTACTTGATGAATGAGAGGACCCCCCAAGGGCCCCTTTTATAGGGTTTTTGGGACGTTTCTCATTCATTACCCGTGGGGTCGACGCCATTATGGTGCCCCATTAAGGGTGCCATAATGGCGTGGGCCAAGTCAATTAACGGCTGGGAGTCGGCGACTCAGGGTGAAGTCATCGATTCCCCATGAGCCAGGTTGGCAGCCTACAATAATTGACCAACGAGGCCTGGAATCGGTGGCTCACCTCTGGAGTCGGCGACTTGGTAGTCCCAGTCGCCGATTCCCAGTGTTGACTTGAGTACTTGACGTAGACACTTGCCCGTAACCGTGGATCTCTCCGGGGGTCCGGCGTAAAGCGACGGAACCCTAGTCCTTGTTGAACGGCGTTATTGCTGAGAGTGACTGACGTAATCAGGTATGTCTCACCAGTACTCCCCTCTGAAGAAAGCACAAGAAACATGCGTGTACCGTCATCAGGCATATCTCACCAGTACTCCCCCGTAAAGAGAGCACAAGAAACATGTGCGTACCGCCAATATCCCCCCCAAGCAAGGTGATCCGCATTGATGAAGCACTGAATCTGCTACCAGGGCTCGCGGTGGTGCGAGGTTGATGCCGGAGGCTTTGGAGTCCACGACGCACGCTCTACGT
>LFYR01001212.1:846653-861508 GCA_001185155.1 Zostera marina
CTATGGAGCATCAGATTCCGGGCCAAAGGGGAGAAGGGTACCAACCCTTTCACGTATCCTGCTATGGCCGACTTGGGATTAGATCGTTCACTTCTGTCATCATCGAAGTGAACTTAATCGTGTAATCCCTCAGAGACAGCTTGTTCTGTCGTAGTGCCAGTAGTGCGTTGGCACTGTGTTTTATTCTGATCATCCCCACATGTTGGGCGATGAACTTGGAAGCGAGGTCCGTGAAGCTGGAGACTGAGCCAGCCGGCAGACCGGAAAACCACCGATATGCGTTGCCTTTCAGAGTGCCAAAGCAAAGGATGACTTGACCGAGCTTGTTCAAAAAACAAAGAAATAAGTCGGCGAGTTAGGGGAAAACTCGGCGACTTTAGATTTCGAGGTGTTTTTCGAACAAAGTCGTGGACAGCACTCTTAGCTAGGAGACGATATCCGGATAGGGCGATTCTCAAGGATAAGTCGACGATTTAAGGCTAAATCGGACCTGAACCGAGAATCGGACAATCTAACTCGGCGAACCCTCTAGGAGAGCTCGAGCCGTTTTTAAAAAAAATCACGATTACGACGGGATACCGGTGGTTCGGTAGTCCCACAGACGGCGCCAGCTGATGAAGCACTGAATCTGCTACCAGGGCTCACGGTGGTGCGAGGTTGATGCCGGAGGCTTTGGAGTCCACGACGCACGCTCTACGTCAAATACCTGCAAGTGGAAACTAGGCGATTCTAATGAGACTCGCCGAGTTTCGTAGTGATGCTCTGGTGTGAGAGAGGAACTTGAATCGTGCCTTTGAGTGTCCCCTTGAGACCCTTTTTATAGGTTCTCGGAGGGCGCAATCAAAGGCGGACATCGCGCCTATGGTCATATATGGTAACATTTATGACGTTGGCTGGCGGCGAGTAACAGTCGTAAGTCGCCAATTCAGGTATGGAAGTCGCCTAGTTAGGGCTAACTCGACGAGTTTCTAGGGCCAAGATGTACAATCTACCATACTGCCGATCTTGCCTTAACTCGGCGAGTTATCCTGTATGTCGGCGACTTGGTAGTCCAATCGGACAACTTACGGGCTAACTCGGCGATCTGGACAATGAACGTGCTCCGCACCGTGGGAGCTCTCCGGGGGTCCTGCCATAGCGACGGAGCCCTAGTCCTTGTTGTAAGGCGTTGCTGGTAGTGACTGACGTAATCAGTCATGTCTCACCACGCATCAAGGCCAAAGCGACAAGATGGGATCGAGTCATTGTGTTCACAGCGACACAATGACTCTGCGTGATCCATGCACTATCAGATGGATTGATTCACTATCAGAATCTAGTTCCAGGCCAACAGAACTACGTATTTATAGTCCAACTCTGATCAGGAGCGACTTTTGTTGTGTCATCATCAAGGCCAAAGCGATAAGATGAGAGGGAATTATTAAGGCCGAAGCGACAAAATAATTCCTGTCCATTAAGGCCAAAGCGACAGAATGCGTGGATTCACTATCAGAATCTAATTCTGGCCGAAGCGACAGAATGCGTGGATTCACTATCAGAACTGATGTTTATAGTCCACCCTGATCAAAAGCGACTTTACGTCTGCAACGACGGTTACCCCATCAAGGCCAAAGCGACAAGATGGGTCGAGATCATTAAGGTCAAAGCGACGAAATGATCTCCAAGTTTATCAAGGCCAAAGCGACAAGATAGAAGTATTATTGAGGCCAAAACGACAACATAATTCTTGGTCCATTAAGGCCAAAGCGACAAAGTGGACGTGGATCTATTAAGGCCAAAGCGACAAAATAGATTGACTCACTATCAGAGTCTAACTCACTATCAGAGTCTGGTTCACTATTAGAACCTTTCCTGCAAAAAAAAAACATCCTGCAAAACAACTAGATCAGTCCAAAACGCATAATTTATTTACTTATTGAACTTATCGTGCGATTTTACCTTCCGTGCTCCTTTGCTCAAAATGATCCTTGGTAAATCTGACCGAAGCGACAGATTTTACCGTGCTCAAAATACTTTGACAACTTTTGGCCGGAGCAACAGAAGTGTCGGGAGAGTTTGTGATACTCCCCCTCGAAATGTGACGTCTTCTGACCGAAGCGACAGAAGCGTCGGGAATACTTGTGATACTCCCCCTCGAAATGTGACGACTTCTGGCCGAAGCGACAGAAATGTCAAGAGAGTTTGTGGTACTCCCCCTCAAAATGTGACGACTTCTGACCGAAACGACAGAAGCGTCGGGAGAGTTTGTGATACTTCCCTCCGAAATGTGACGACTTCTGGCCGAAGCGACAGAAGTGTCGGGAGAGTTTGTGATACTCCCCCTCGAGATGTGACGACTTCTGTCCGACGCGACAGAAGTGTCGGAGAGAGCTTATGATACTCCCTCCTTAAGATGTGTTGTTGTTTACCCTGAGTTGGCGACTGGGTGTCCCGATCGTCGACTCCTAAATTTTGGATAACTGTGAGGGTTATTTTGAAATTTTCCCTCTTGAGTCGGCGACTCCCTCTGGTAATCGTCGACACTCCTGATTGTGGAATGTAGGATCTCTCAGAAGATCCTTGGAGATATTTGGAGAATTTTTTGCAAATTTTTCGATTAAGGAAGCATATCTTTCAATTTTGCAAAATAGCCACTGGAATCGACGACTCAGCATGGGAATCGTCGACTCCTGATTGCGAAACGTAAGATCTATCAGAAGATCCTTGAAGATATTTGGAGATTTTTTTGCAGATTTTCCAATTAAGGAAACATATCTCTCAAATATGCAAAATAGCCACCGGAATCGACGATTCAGCATGGGAATCGTCGACTCGGGCGTGATTTCAGGGATTTGGAGATCGATTTCCGATTCCCTCCCTTGCAATTTTTGGATTTTTTAGGGGTTTTTTGCAATTTCCCCAGGGGCTATAAATAGTGGTGAGCGCTTCACACTTCTCACTCCACTTTTCCCCAATTCGAATCGCCTATCAAAACCCTAGAATTTTCTGTCGCCGATTCCCCAGTTCTATTCTACTTGAATCGACGACTCCGTGAGATGGCAAGTCCAAGACCTAGCCTTACTGATGCTCAGACTGCCGCTGTGGTAGCGGAGATGTCTGATGAAACACTTGTCGAGGTGTTGAACGCTGTCGAGTCACCGATTTCGTCTCCTCCCAGAGACGTTGAATCGTCGATTCCGGTTGTTTCATCCTATGACGATCATTTGAGTGCTTTTATGCACGAGCTGTTGGAGCCTCTGGCTGGGTCGACGATTCTCTCTGTGGGGTTGACGATTCCTGACAAGGTTCCGGAAGTCATGTCAGGGGCTGAGCAGGGAGAAATCCCTGGTGAGTCGACGATTCCCTCTTCGGGGTCGCCGATTCCCAGGGTTTCAAAGAAGAAGACCTCCTTCAAGAGGAGGGAAAATTTGGCCACTGACTCTGAGGCCTCAAACATCCGTTATGAGTCGGCGACTAGTCCAGTTGAACCGACGACTCCAGTAGATGAGTCGGCGATTCCCATTCAAACAGTGGATAATTCAACTACTGCGCCACTGATGGTGAATTCCGAGGGTGTCATCGTGTCTGGGATGAACCCTAATAAGCGACCATCTCAGGACGATGGTTCAAAAAAGAAGAAGAGACGACGAGGCCATGGTAGAGGAAAAATCTATGTGTCTGGCCAAGAGGAGGCCGAGAATCCTCACAATGTAAACTTCACCGAGGAACTCGTCATCGATCGTGGAATTCCCGGCCCTGCTCCAGATGAGGGTCGTCGTGAAAGAGAGAGAACTCCATCTCCAGTCGAGATGGATTTAGGTCGAGATCCCTATGCTGATCTCCCAAACTATACTGGGGTCGTGAATCCGACCGGATATGCGCATTGTGAGTCGTATGTCAATGGTACGACACAACTGCTCCCTGTCGACCGCTCGAGCGAGGGTCGATTTGAACAAGTTATGACCATAGCGACGCTTACGCGTCAATCTGAAGTGCATCCCCCCTCCATCCTCAGTGCGAAAGAGGCTCGAGATCTTTTGAGAGGAATGAAGATTTCTGGATGTCACAATACCAGCCTGCGAACCTTCCACCACCGGGGTTTCAGGCTTTACCCAAGATGTACTTAAAGCATTTCCCTGAGCTGCCCATTCTGGAACTCATGAGTGAATTGTTGTTTGCTTTTGAAGTCTCGCTGTCACAATTACCAGCGGGATTCTTTGTGACGTTGAGAGGCTTCTTGAACATTTGTTGGAGTCTAGGTGTTACCCCTACCACGTACCTCTTCCTCAACTACTACATGTTGTGCAAGGATGGAAAGGATGGATCGGGTCGTCTCAGGTTGGCGCGACGAAACCTCGATCGCAACTTGGTCGATGATCTTCCAACTAACCATGGAGTGTGGAAGAAGGAGTTCATTTTTGTTAATTCTGAGTTTCTTCCCGGGAGTCGGGAAGTTTGGGTTGATCCGAATTGTGTGAAGCTGAGTGTGAATCTGGGCTTGATGGCGGTTGATGTGATTGCCGTCACCAAGATATCCCAGGCCCTGAAAGCTCACCACCTGCCCCATGGCGTGCCTTTTGTCCTCTGCCAGCGTGAGGACTTCACATTTAAAGATGTTGTGGAGGTTCAGAAACCTTCCATAGATGAAGAGATGGCGAGCGGAAAGAAGCGAACACTTCTATATTTTGATTCTGCCGCTCCGCATATGGCCGCGAGATATCGACGGGCGAAGCTGGTCAGACTGGAAAAGAAAATCAAAGCTTCCAAGGTCCGGAGCACATTTGAGAGGGGCTCAAGCTCTCGAGCCGTACCTGAGCAGGCTGGTTTCGCGCCCTATACGAGTGGCATGCCCCTTCCTGACTTTATGGCCGATCCACAAGTCAGGTCGGATGCCATGTCCATCTTAATGGCGAAATCTGGAAGATGGGTTCGGAGTGAGCTCATGACAGCTTTGAACGCTGTAAGTGCTTCTATTTTCCGAAAACATCTTTTTACCTATATATTTTTTGTTTGCTAGTTTTTTTTTTATGTAGGCTTGCTACATGGCCCATGCTTGCTTTGGCATGGACTCGATAAATGACGTCCAAAAGATTCAAGATCAATACAATGAATTGGACGCCAAGTACAAGCGTAGCGAGGAACAGCTGGGCAAACTGGCCCATGTCCAAAAAAGATTGGAGAACCTTAGAGACAACGTCATCCCGAAGAAGAAGAAGACGATTGAGTCCCAGAAAAATGAAATAGATGATTATGGTGCGAAGATTCTGGGACTCCGCAAAGAAAAGAAGGATGCCTCTAAGCAAATAGATGACATGCGGGCCCAGCTGAAGATGGAGATTGGAAATGTGGTTTCATCTGAAGTCACAAATGCGAATCTGAGGAGCACTAACTCTGAGCTGGAGAGGAAGTGCGATGAGTTGAATGACCAACTCGCTCGCTCTAAGGAGGAGTTGGAAGGTGCGAAGAAGGAGAACTCCGCACTTCTGGAGAAGGCTAAGGACTTGGAGTTGGATAAGAAGTATCAATCCGATCAACTCCAAGAACTTAGCTTCTTTGGTACCTCAGTGTTTCCATCATTACCCAAAGACTTTATCTCGGACATCATGACATGGGTAGACGAGCATCCCGAAGAGAAGGAGAATAACAAGGATGCCCTCGACAAGCTAAAGAACGACGAAGAAGATTAGAGATTTTTTATTTCTTCTTAGCTTGTAATTTTTGATATGTTTTTTGTAATCTTTTGGAATTTAATATCAAATATTTTGCTTTCTAAATTAATTGTTTGTTTAATTTATTTTTTGAATTGTAACTAACACCCGAAACTAAATTCACAATTCGTAATTTAGCCGCTCTGGACGTAAATTAGACTCTGCTAACCCTATCACTAGCCACTCTGGACGTAGTCCTGGTCGTACGAATCGTAGCTCAGTCTACGGCTAAACTCGTGAAATAAATTAAACTTCACAATTAATCAAGACTTGCAAAACTAATTGACGCAGTGAGTTGGAGATACAAAAAACTGTCGGGAATTTTAGCTAAGACTTAGAATTTTCTAGACTAAGTGACGTAAGCACTTAGAACTTTTTTCGATCCTAAGACTCTAGATTCCTTAATATGTAGTTCAACTCTGGCCGAGACGGAGTAACTTTTTACCCTCATCAAGGTCGTAACGACAAGATGGAGTTGAATTGTTAAGGCTTATAGCGACAAAACGATTCTTAATTTATTAAGACCATATCGACATAATAGATTCTGGTAAGTGTGGTGGGTACTTAGAACCTCTTGGAGTTGGGTTCACTTGTACCTATCAACTACCTAAGACTCTACACTTTTAGACCCTAATGTGTAGTTGAACTCTGGCCGTAGCGACAGAGTAACTTTTGCACCCACATCAAGGCTGAAGCGACAAGATTGGGTTGAATCGTTAAATCCAAAGTGTCAAAATGATTTTAATCTATTAAGGCTATAACGACAAAATAGATTTATAAGGTGGGGTGCTAGTTAGAGTCGTAGGTAGATGATTTTGCAACAAATGTCAACTTTATTGAGATAAGAATTACAAAGGTAAAATCTAATTATTCTACTTTGTAATTTGTACTAACATATATACTAAGAGGCCCTAAGGAATAATTGTTCAATACTAAGCGTAGTATTGCTGCATATTGTCCGTGTGCCAGATGTAGGGACCTTTGGATGACAGTTTATTTCTTGGTCTACTCCTCTCAGTTATGCTAGCCTTCCAGTGGATCCACCACCAAATATCATATTGATGGTTTTCCGTGGGTGGTCCTCGCTACTGTCGCTGTCTGGCGAAGGAGAGCGTGGACGCTTCCCCTTTGTTTCAGACTTGCAATCGTCCCGACCTCGGTATCATCTGACAAAGTTGTCAAGTTCACCTTTCGAGATCAGTTGCTCGACATAAAGCGAGAACTCCCTGCAATAGTCCGTCGAGTGACCGTGGTCCTTGTGGAATTTATAGAATCTTCCACCTTTTTACGGCTATCCTTGGTTGCAGGGTCCATAGAGCGAGGGGCGGGCAGATCCGCTCGGTACTTCTGTTTCTCAAACAACTCGCCTTTGCTGATTGTTAGCGGAGTCCGATCCTTCCATGGTTGAGGTGGACCCTTTGACGACTGTTTGGTGGAGGTTTGATACACCTTGTTATCGTGTCTGGGCTTCCATTCCTTTTTGAAGGAATCAGCCGCATTGTCAGTGTATCTGTTCGAGGAGCCATGAAAATTGTTCTTCTCACTGTAGCCCTTCTTCTCGAACTTTGGTTTTTTGAAGCTAGTGCTCTCAAGTTTCACTAGCTTATTTTCATTATGCTCTTCTACCTCAATGAATGATTGAGCTCGTTGGAAGAGGTCGGGTAAGGTCTCCACTTTATGGAGCGTAAGATTCAGGGTCAAAGGGGAGTAGGATACTAGCCCATTCGTGTACCCCGCTATGGCCAGACTCGAGATTAAGTCGCTCACTTCTGTCATCATTGAAGTGAAATTAATCGTGTAACCCCTTAACGACAGCTTGTTCTGTCGCAGTGCATTGGCAGTGTGTTTGATCCTAATCATCCCCACATGTTGGGCGATGAACTTGGATGAGAGGTCCGCGAAGCTGGAGATTGATCCAGCTGGCAGACCGGAAAATCACCGATAGGCATTGCCCTTGCATGAGAGTGTCGGGGAATGCTCGACACAGCAGTGCGTTGTCGGTGGTTTGCGATTCCAGAACATTGAGGTAGAGGTTGACGTGTTCTTTTGGATCACCCGAACCATCATATGACTCTATTCTGGGCACCCGCCAGGTTGGTGGAAAGGACACCTTCAAAAGGTCCTCTTGGAAAGGAGCGCTTTTGACTCTCATGAATTCGATCGGACCGCTGGCGACCGGATTGTCGGCCAGCTTCCGACGGAGGTCCTCCATGAACCGTGTTGTAAGAGTCCTCTCAGTACGACTCTTACTAGGTCCAACTCTTGATTTTTGTGGTTCTGGACCTTTCTTTTTCTCCGCAGACGGAGAATTGTGAGAGGCCGATTCACCAGCTCCTTCGTGGGCGATGGTCCTCTGACTTCTCGCTTTCTCGAGGTTGTTAACTCTTTATTCCATGTTCTCCATGAAGTTAATCAACCTCGCTTCTAGAGAGGGAGGGATGGATGTCCGAGGGGACAAATCAGTTTGAGCATCCTTAAACCTTTCAGCTTGCTTGTTTTGCTGAGGATGCTCAGTTTGTGCCCCATCGGGTGCCACTGAGGATTTGCCTTTGTTCCTCAGATGGTAATCGTGCTTTTGCCTTTCAGAAGTCATGGATGACAAAAGCGAATTCCAACCGAAGCGCAGGTATTGACCGAACTAACTCGAAAGAAAACAATTGGAATCGGCGGCTCAACAGGTGGAGTCGGCGATTGGCCTTAGGTTTTTTGTCTTTCGAGCCGAGTCGAGGACAACACTCTTAGCTAGCAGAATAACCCGGAATCGGCGACTCACTAGGTGGAGTCAGCGATTAACTGTATGAATCGACGATTCCTTGACACAAAGTCAGCGATTCACCGGAAGGGAATCGAGCCGAACTTTGCGAAGAAAATTTTGCGATTACGACGGGATATCGTAGTTCGATAGTCCCACAGACGGCGTCAGCTGATGAAGCACGAAATCTGCTACCAGTAGGCTCACGGGGTTGCGAGGAGGGCCGGAGGCTTTGGAGTCCACGACGCGGGCTCTACCTCAATGTACCTGCAGAGAGGAGGAGAATCGACGACTCAGGTGTGGGAGTCGGCGACTCGGGCTCCTTAGTTGCTCTGGTTGGAGTGTGTATCAAGTTGTTGTGGAGGGGATGTGTTGAGAATGAAGACCCCCCAAGGGTCCCTTTTATAGGGTCTTTGGGGCGTTTCTCATTCATTACCCGTGGGGCCCACGCTATTATGGTGCCATGTTAAAGGTGCCATAATGGCGTGGGCCAAGTCAAGTAACGGCTGGGAGTCGGCGACTCAGGTATGGGAGTCGGCGACTCAGGGTGAAGCCATCGATTCCCCATGAGCCAGGTTGACAGCCTACCAGAACTGACCAACGAGGCCTGGAATCGGTGGCTCACCTCTGGAGTCGGCGACTTGGTAATCCCAGTCGTCGATTCCCAGTGTTGACTTGAGTACTTGACGTAGACACTTGCCCGCAATCGTGGATCTCTCCGGGGGTCCGGCATAAAGTGACGGAACCCTAGTCCTTATTGAAGGGCTTTGCTGGGAGTGACTGACTAATCAGGCATGTCTCACCATTGTTATAGATGAGGTGGTAAGGGACTCAAAAATTTGTTTCTAGGTTAAAACGAATCCACCTAATCTAGGTTTGGTTGAAGAGAATACAATGAGGCAGTGGACATGCTCATAACTTTATCATGCGATGCATTATTTTTCTGCTCTAAGCGATATATTTGTATACTGCTTATGTGTTTTCTTTATTGCTACCCCTAGAGGACACAACCTGTTGGTGCTTGTCTGTTCAGGGGGCTGTCTTTTTTTATTTTATTTTGTTCATTATTTTCTGCGTCCCTTTGACTCTAAATTAAGATTATTCCTCTACTTGTCTATATGATATTGTTGATTTAGGAGATCTGTAATTTATTTGATCGTTCGACGACAATGTAGGATTTTCAAAGACGTCAATCGATTTAAAATGACCCTTATTTATTACTATAAATATCTTCAAGAAGGTTGTAATCAAGTTAGGTTATTGCTTTATTTTTTCGATACAGATAGATTTTTTCATTAAAATAATGAAAGGCAATGCTGAAATTACAAACTGTTGGAAAATTCGGTCGCTAAATTAGGGATGAGGTTTATAAGCCCTCACGTTCGGTCGTGGAAATTCTTTAAAATCCTTTTTTTAAATTTAGGAAATGTCAAAAACCGTCTCTAAATCCGTCGTTTTAAGTTTGTTTTCTTGTAGTGTCAGCAACTCAATTGTCCTCTCATTCTAAACCCTACTTGTCAGTATTTACATTTTCCCTCTCTCTTTTGAGCTTGAGCCTCGACACGTTTGGGCCTTGGGACGTGAACCTGTTTTAGCTTCTAGGATCAGATGGAAGCCCAATACAAGATTTTGGGGTATCATTACAAAGGTTGTGATAGTACAGGGTCCGACACACAGACCATAGTACTAAAAGACGTACCCCAAAGTATCTAATACGCAGAGGAGGGGGGAGTACTGGTGATACAGTATCCCGAACACGGTCACAACCTACCAGCAACTAAAAGTCCGGATAGCCTAAGATGAGTTGAGGTATCTATTCTAGGGTTGGGGAGGTCCCAGGTCGAATCCTAGGAAGATCGACTTTCCTGAGGATCGACTTCCCTGGGATCGACTTTTGAGTAAAGTCGATCACCAGGAAAAGTCGACCCCCAGAAAGTCAATCTCTGGAAAGTCGACCCCTGGACCCAATCTGATCAGTTGGGCAGTTAGGCGGTTACTGCCCAAATGACCATATTGCCCCCATAAGAACCCCTATAAATAGAGGGCACCCCCCACTCATTAAAGGCAGGTCATTTGGAGCGAAAGGATTCCTAGCGAAGCAGAGCTCTGCACACTTGAGTTCCGGTCCGGTTTCCCGCGGAGTTCCCCGCTTGGCGCTTGCTTGCGCGTCTTGGAGTACTGGTCGGGTTTCACCCCCATGAGTTGGCGCCGTCTGTGACCCAAAGATACTCACGACAAAAGCTCCTCGACTTTTTCGAAAAAAGTGATCGACTTTTTTCCAAGTCGCCAGCTAGGGAGTCTTGCGAGGAAATCAGCCAGCAAGGGATCGACATTTCAGAAGATCGACTTTTTCTTCCAAAAAAAAAGTCGACCCCTCAAGGAGCTAGGCTTTCAGGCATCGACTTCCAAGGAATCCTCCAAGTGCACTAGGGATCGACTTTTTGAAGATCGACTTTTCTCTCCAAGCAAAAGTCGAACACTCCTTCCAAGAAAAGTCGAACACTCCAAGATGGTGGTAACTCGAAGCACTTCCCAAGGAGGAGGAGCAAATTCTCAGGAGGCGCCAGAGCAACAGCCTGGCAACTCAAAAACTAAAAGGCCAGTGGGTCGACCACCCAAGGCCAATAAAAACAAGAGGACTCCCACGGGACCTGAGGCTGACCCCGAAGGCGAACCCGAGCAAACCCCCCAAGCTTCAGCAGGAGGGGAAAATCTGAACATCACAGTTCAGGCAATAGCAGAGGCCATCCGACTCCTTGCTGAAAAGGAGAAACCTTCGGAAGAGCAGCCTCAGAAGGGGGGACCCACAAGCAGCAAGGAACCAAGGGCTGCTGCATCAGAATCCACTCATGGGTTCATAAAAATGCCCATAGAAGAGCATGAAAAAATGAAGGAAACCATAGCGAAAATGAGCGAAAATATAAAGGATATTGAAAAGTCTAAGGCATCAATATACCAATCAAAAGCTCAAACCTCAAAGCAGGTCAAGGCGCAGCAGGAGGCGTCAAGTCATAGGGCAGCACATTCAAGCACGCCACTACCTCGCAAACCAGAGGAACAAACCAAACCTCTTTTCAGAAAACCCGTTCAGGAAGAAAGCACGGGAGACACAGAAGGAAGAGGCGAGGTTCCAAATTGGCTAGTACGCATGGATGCCCTGCACAGATCGCTGATGGTAAAACCAGCACCTTTAAAATTCAGGCTACCCAGGCTGCAGATTTATGATGGGAAGATGGACCCAACAGACCACATAAATATGTTTGTGGGGGCAATGCAATGGGCCACATCAAGGGATGACATCTTATGTAGAGCATTCCCAGGAACACTGAAAGGGCCCACATATAGATGGTTCGTTGAACTACAGCCAGGGAGCATAACAAGTTTCGAAGACTTGAAAAAGAAATTCGTCGCCCAACACTGTGGAAACACAAGGGTAAGAAAGGGCACAGAATCACTGTTTGCAATCAAACAGAATGGAGATACGCTCCGAAATTATACAACTAAATTCACGGAAGCCATGCAGAAAATCTCCGATCTGAACACAACAATCGCAATATGCGCATACTCGAAAGGGCTAGACATGAACACGCCATTAGCAATAAAGCTAAACGTCAGTAATGTAAAATGCATGGAGGACCTGCTAACAAAGGCCCAGAAATACATAAACTCTGAAGAGTATGAAAAAGAAAAAGAAAAAGAAAAAGAAAAAGAAAAAGAGAGAGGTGCCATAAGCAATAAAAAAGCGTATGAAGCACCAAAGAAAAAATTCCAGAAGTTTGAAAAAGGAAAATCGTCCTGGAGACCAAAACACGACGGAAAGGTCTACCAGACATCTTAGGAGTTCGGGAAATCAAGATATCCAAAGTATAAAGACTTGGGATTTACGGTTTTCACTACTCCAAAAGAGGAAATCTATAATAAAGAAAAAGGAAGAATAAGGTTTCCTCAACCAGAAGAGTTGAACCCTGCAACGAAAGAGGCTCGAACAAGGATGAACAGATATTGCAAATTCCACAAGGATTATGGGCAGCACAACACAGAGAACTGCAGGGAGCTGAGCACCTTCCTAGATGCACAAGTAAAGGAAGGAAAACTAAGGCAATATATAAATAAAGTAGAAAGGGGGCGACAAGGCTGCAAGGACCCAAAGAACAAGGGTAAGCGCCAACGCTCAAGGAGTCCAGATTCAGACACTGACCACAAAAGAAGGGTAATTAATTTAATCTTCGGTGGAGGATCGGTAGGAGAAAGCAGAAGTTACTCGCGCAAAGTAATGCAGACTACAACGGTACCAAAATCTAAGAAAAGATCGTACCCAAGCGAGGAAATAAGCTTCTCTGAGGAAGATCTGGACAACGTGGTCAGCCCACATGAGGATCCACTAGTGATACAAGTGGATATAGGGGATGACTTGAGTCTGAACAAAGTAATGGTGGACAACGGCAGCTCAGTAGATATATTATACCTAGCTGCGTTCGAAAAAATGGGCTACAAAGTGGATCAGCTAACCCCGGCCAAGGAAGCCATCTATGGGTTTACAAACACAAAGGCCCCAGTAGTAGGAGCCATCGATCTACAGATATCCCTGGGAAAAAGAAACGGGAGAGTATCATGCACAGCACACTTCGTTGTGGTCAATATAGACTCTCCGTTCAATGGGATCTTGGGAAGACCAAGCATTCACGGTTTCAAAGCGATACCATCATCTTACCATCAATGCTTCAGGTACCCAGGAAAAGATGGCAAAATGGCAACAGTTTTTGGAGCGCAGAAAGACTCCAGAAATTCGTACAGGAAGGCAACTAAAATTGCTAAACCTATAACCCTGTACATTCAAGAAAGAGAGGAGGAAGAAGACACAACCTCATCTAATCAAGTTGAGGAGGTCAAACTCTCAAAAGGAGGAGTCCTGATAGGAACATCTTTATCCTCCGAGTTAAAAAAGTCACTGCTGCAACTATTAGAAACCCATGTGCACACGTTCGTATGGGAAGGGGAGGCACCCTCACAGGTACAGCGTACTATAACGTGCCATGAGCTCAACATAGACAGTAGCTTTACTCCTATACGGCAGAAGCGAAGAATACTCGCAGCTGAAAGAAAGGAGGCAGCACAGGCTGAAATTGAAAAATTAATCAAAGCTGGGCGACATCCGGGAAGTCAAATATCCAAAGTGGTTAGCAAACCCAGTTATGGTGAAAAAATCTAATGGGAAGTGGAGGATGTGTGTAGACTTCACAGATCTCAACAAAGCATGTCCAAAAGACAGTTACCCACTCCCATCCATCGACAGATTAGTAGATGCAGCATCAGGAAATGAGTTACTATCTATGATGGATGCACATTCAGGGTACAATCAGATCTTAATGAAAGAAGATGATGAAGAGGCTACATCATTCATCACAGAATGGGGGACATATTGCTACAAAGTCATGCCTTTCAGCCTACGAAATGCAGAAGCAACCTTCCAAAGGCTGATGGACAAGGTTTTCAAAAAGCAGGAAGGAAGAAATGTCCTGACATATGTAGATGACATTCTGGTAAAATCCAAAAAAGCAAATGAACACCCAAATGATCTGAAAGAAACCCTGGAAACTCTGCAGAATTATGGGATGAGGTTAAACCCTGCCAAATGCAGTTTCGGAGTACAAGAAGGAAAATTTCTTGGATTCTATGTAGGGCAGAAAGGGATAAAACCAAATCCAGATAAAATAGCAGCAATACTAGAAACAGCACCACCTCGATCAATAAAGGAGGTACAAAAGCTGAATGGAAAAATCAATGCCTTAAGTCGGTTCATTTCCAAAACAGCAGACAAGTGCAAACCCTTTTTCCAGCTACTAAAAACTAGTCAAAAAGGGGCAATAACATGGACTACAGAATGTGACAAGGCATTTCAACAGCTCAAAGCACATCTGGCATCTCTACCACACCTAACTTCGCCAAAGATAGGGGAGGAATTGTACGTCTACGTAGCAGCTTCAGAAGAGGCTATCAGTGCAGTTCTAATATGTCAAAGGGACAGTGAACAAATCCTGATATATTATCACTCAAAAAGGCTACAAGGGGCAGAAACGAGATATCCTCTAGTGGAGAAAATAGTCCTGGCAGTAGTACATGCAGCACGCAGATTCAGAGCATACTTCCTGGCTCATACAATTAAAGTCTTAACAGAACATCCACTACGCAGAATCCTCCACAGGCCAGATACTTCCGGAAGATTAACGAAGTGGGCACTGGAGTTAAGCGAGTTCGATGTAGATTTTGTTCCTGCCACAGCCATTAAGGGGCAAGCAGTTGCAGACTTTATTGTAGACATGACCCAGGAAAGCAAAGACAAACCTTGGATAGTAGAGGTTGACGGCTCAAGCTGCAGTACAGGTGCAGGAGTGGGAATAAAGATAATCACTCCAGAC
>LFYR01001194.1:44066-60530 GCA_001185155.1 Zostera marina
AGGAAAAAAAGTCGATCTCCTGAAATGTCGATCCCTTGCTGGCTGATTTCCTCGCAAAACTTCCTAGCTGGCGACTTGGAAAAAAGTCGATCCCTTTTTTCGAAAAAGTCGAGGAGCTTTTGTCGTGAGTATCTTTGAATCACAGACGGCGCCAACTGATGGGGGTGAAACCCGACCAGTACTCCAAGACGCGCAAGCAAGCGCCAAGCGGGGAACTCCGCAGAAAAACCGGACCGGAACTCAAGTGTGCAGAGCTCTGCTTCGCTAGGAATCCTTCTTCTCCAAATGACTTCCCTTTGATGAGTGGGGGGTGCCCTCTATTTATAGGGGTTCTTATGGGGTCAATCTGGTCATTTGGGCAGTAACCGCCTAACTGCCTAACTGATCAGATTGGGTCCAGGGGTCGACTTTCCAGAGATCGACTTTCTGGGGGTCGACTTTTCCTAGTGATCGACTTTACTCAAAAGTCGATCCCAGGGAAGTCGATCCTCAGGAAAGTCGATCTTCCTAGGATTCGACCTGGGACCTCCATAACCCTAGAATAGATACCTCAACTCATCTTAGGCTATCCGGACTTCTAGTTGCTGGTAGGTTGTGACCGTGTTCGGGATACTGTATCACCAAGGGGATTTCCTTTTCTCAGATCAGCCCTTATTTTCCCCCTTCCCACCCCTTCTACTGGCCTCACCATCTTCTCTCCTTTGCTCTTTTTCCGACGTACAGAAGAAAGAAGCAAGTCCAGCAGCACGTGCATCAGCAGCAGCAGGTTGCACAGAAACTGCTTCATCAGTAGTAGGCTGCTCAAGGGGAGTCTCCACAGCAGCAGGCGGCGCTTCCTCCTCATTAAGCGGGTTATCCTCTGGGGGAGGAGAGTCAACCCGGTAAGCATTCTCAGCAGCACGACGCCTCAGATGGCAGGCGTCAGAAGGCTTGGAGGCAAGCGCATAAACCTTCGAGCCAGTCTCATTTTGTCCCACATGTTCAGGGACACCACCATGATTATATAAATAAAAAACTACAAAAAAGAGAGGAGTTAATAAGGTAAAAAATATATGTACAAATATTAACTCTAGAAAAAACCTTTATGATCAAAAATGTCGTCAATCGCAAAACCAACTCGCACCGCGATCTCATGAAACCTCTGTACAATATTCCCTTCGTCCAAAGTCAAAACAGGACGGGGAGTAGGCCTACGATTCCTATTAGATGCAGAAAGAAGTCTGCTACCAGGACATAACCTACAATCTACAAAAATAAACTCACTCCGGTTCCGCCTAGTCGGAGGATCCTTCAGCAGAGCAGAGTGAGAGACAGAAGCGGTACGGCTGGCATAGGCAATAAAAGAGCTACCCTTCTTCGCATTCTGAAAAGTGAAGAAGTGGAAGAATAGCTGAGCCGTTGGAATTATGCCAGCATCCCTAAGGACATTTATAAAACCTCTCACATAGAAGAAAAAGGCGGCACCCATGTGTGAGATATACAATCCAGAATGCAAGAGGATTTCACTAACCAAAGGAGGAATCAGAAGGATTGGAAAGTTGGTGAAGTAAACCTTATGGAGTGCCAGCATAAAATAAGAGGGCACATCACCCGTAGAAGCGGTAGGGAAGGCCCAGTACACTCTTTCCCAAAGTTCTAAACCTTGTAAAATCCTTCGGGCAGCATCAAGGGAAAGGGTATTAGAGCAGTGACCCGAATTGGAGGGCAAAGGGTAGCCCGGTATGTCTGTCAGAGAAACAGAACAGAAGGAACTGTACCCTGTCCCATACTCTCCCCGGTCAAGGACAGGGACAATGTGAAAACCGTTTCGAATCAAAACGGACCACTGACGCCAAGAACAATCAACCTCCCGGTAGAAAGATGGGACGACACTCTCTTCAAGAGGCGACAGGAAAGGGTATTTCTCCTCGATTTTAGGAGGATAATCTATAGGAGAGACCTCTAAGACATGGACATTTTCAAGAAAGACTTCAGGAGGAAGTCGAGAGGACTCGTCTAAGACTAGGGGAGGATCTTCCACAATAGGAGCATCCACCGGGACGGATGCCGAAACAAAGGTAGTAGGAGTCTCTCCGATATCCACGTCCCGTTCGGGGGAAGAAGAACTATAAGATTCAGACCCCGAACTCCCAGAAGTCGAGGAAGAAGATGAGGAAGAGCCCGAGCTAGAGGAACCAGAACTGGACGAAGAAGTGATAGAAGTGCCTACAACAAAAAATCCAAAGTAAGTCAAATAACAGAAACTTACTACTTGGAACTGATTTTCGCTTACGGCGACCAATAGGTCCTTTTTTCTTCTTCTTCCCCGGCTCTGCAGCTGAATCAGGAGTTTGCTCGGCTCCCAGCTCAGTTTCCTAAGTCACAGGAACAGTAGGTTCGACTTCAGGAGTACTATGCTCCACGACTTGTTCCTTTTCTTGGGGAACTTCTTCTTCAACATTCTTGTTAGTAGACATAATTGCAACCTGCACAAAATACAAGTACTATGGTTAGTTTTGTAAAAAGGGTGCAAAAAAGTCGATTCCAAGGAAAAGTCGATTCTGACTTCAGGAAGTCGATGTCAAGAAGCAACTTAGGAAAACTAACTTCAAAAAGTTAGAGAACCAAGAAGTCGATCCATGTAGTAATACTACAAAAAGTCGATTCAGACTTTAGGAAGTCGACAACAAAAGTCGGACTTCATAAAGTCGGAACACAGTCCAAGGGAAGGCCACTTCAGGAAAGCAACTTCAAGAGTTGAATCCCAGGAAGTCGATCCCAGCTATATTAGACCCAACTTTGGAAAGTCGATAACGAGAAGTCAGACTCCGCAAAGTCGGACCAGAGTCCAAAGGGGAAGCAACTTCAAGGAAGACCGACTTTAAGAAAAGTCGGACCTCAAAGAAGTCGATCCCAATACTACTTTAGCAAAGCCCGACCACAGAAGTCAGTCGTCGAGAAGTCGCACCTCCAAGGTTGAAGTCGAAGCCTTACGCGCAGAAAGTCGAAGCTTGAAGAGCAGAAAAGTCGATGCCTCTAAGCGAAGGAAGTAGGTGAGAAGTTAATGACCCCCCCTTCACTATTTATAGGGGGAGTCGAAGACGAACCGTCGCGGGCACTGTTCACCTTGTGGGCCGAGAAGTCCATGGGCCTGACAGGCCCAAAATGCCCGGGACCGAAAAATATCCCAAATCCGGTCAGAGGACATCAAAATTTCAGGAGTATTCCATCGACATTTGTTTTTGGACATCGACATCCTTCACAAGAGAATGACAGGATCGACATCCCATCAGTATTCAAATCGACATCCTCAGAAGAGGATGGACGTCGACATTTATTTTTGGACATCGACATCCTTCACAAGAGAAGGACAAGATCGATATTCCATAAGAACTCGGATCCACATCCTCAGAAGAGGATAGACGTCGACATTTGTTTTTGGACATCGACATCCTTCACAAAAAAAGGACAGGATCGACATTCCATAAGAACTCGGATCGACATCCTCAGATAAGGATAGACGTCGACATTTGAGCACAATTTACAGGCAGGCGCAGACATCCTCAGAAAAGGGTGAGATCGACTTTTATATAACATCGACATTCTCAGAGAAGGATAGATCGACTTTTTATATAAACTTCGACACCCTCAGAAAAGGATAGAGTCAACTATCATGCAGCATCGACATCCTCAAAATGGTGGGATCGACTTTTATGCAACATCGACATCCTTAAAGAAGGATGAGATCGACTTTTTGTATAAACTTCGACACCCTCAGAAAAGGATAGAGTCGACCAACAGACAGCATCGACATCCCCAGGATTGACTTTTAAGGAATCGACATCCTAGGAAAAAGTCGATTTCTATGTATAAAATCCTTAGAAAAGGACAAAGTATACCTGCAACAGCAACACTCTGCCGCTCAAAAATTATTTGACGCAGAGCAGGAAGATCCAAGGTTGAAGACCGAGGATCCAAAATATTAAGAATCCGGTCCAGCTTCTCAATCTCTCTCTGAATAAAATCAGCGAAGAGACTCACAAGAAGAGCCATGAATGAAGGGAAAGAAGGATTTAAAGGGTCTATTTATAGACTCTGGGTCCACACAAAAGGACAAAAAGGGAGTAAAATTGACAAGGAGAACGACTTTTCCAAGGCCAGTACGACAAACTCGACTTTTTGGGCCAACACCAGGAATCCACTTTTGTAAAAAAACCAACACGAGGACCCAAGGGGTCGACTTTTCTACAAAAGTCGATGAACAATACGGGGGATCGACTTTTCTCCCCACTCACCAAAGCAGGGGGTGTGCAGGAAAAATAACCATGACATCTTCATCAAGGCAGGGGGTGTAGGAAAAATACTCTTGAGATTGTGAAAGTTCACCAAGGCAGGGGGTGTAGGAAAAATAAACCCTGATATTCTGAAATTTCACCAAGGCAGGGGGTGTAGAAAATATACCCCTGATATTTTGAAAATTTGCCAAGGCAGGGGGGTGTAGGAAAACTACCCTTGATATTTTTAAAGTTCACCAAGGCAGAGGGATGTAGGGAAAAAACCCCTGTGATTGTGAAAGTTCACCAAGGCAGGGGGAGTAGGAAAAATACCCCTGAAATCCGCATAATAACAGAAAGGATCCGAAAGGTGCAGAGGTTTACGGTCACACCACCAAGCAAGAATAACACTGATGACGGTACGGCGACAGAATGAACTGTACCACTCTAAGATATTTGAACTCCTACAATTACTGGACGTAGAAATAAAATAGGACGCCAAGTTAACTCTACCTACGTAGGAACGTAGGCAGAGGAGGTCTTAGTAGTAACATGGTCAGGACGCGTACCCCATCCAAAAACACTCACCGCATCTACAAAAGAACGTAGACAGAGGGGTGAGTGTCCAAAAGCGAACCCCACCCAGGGAAGAACGTGGGTAGACGGGGAACAAAACACACGCCCACCTACAAAAAACGTAGGCTAAAGGGGTAAGTGTTCAAAAGTGAACCTCACCTAGGGAAGAACGTAGGTAGACGAGGGGCACACAGGAAAAGCATTCACCCCATCTACAAAAGAAGGTAGACTGAGGGATATATGTTCAAAAATAGACCTCACCTACGGAAAAACGTAGGTAGACGAGGGACACAACAGCAAAGCATTGGCCCCACCTACAAAGAACGTAGACGGAGGGGTATATGTTCAAAAGTGAACCTCACCTACAGAAGAACGTAGGTAGTCGGGGGACACATCGGCAAAAAAACTAACCCAATCTTCAAAAGAATGTAGATAAGAGGGGTAAGTATTCGAAAGTAAACCTCACTTATGAAAGAACATAGGTAGAAGAGGGATACAACAGCAGAACGCACATCCCACCTACAATGGGATAAGTGTTCAAAAATGAACCCCACCTATGGAAGAACGTAGGTAGATGGGGGACACACCAGTAAGGCACTGGCCCCATCTATAGAAGAACGTAGATAAAAGGGTATGTGTTCAAAAAAAATGAACCTCACCTATGGAAGAACATAGGTAGACGAGGAACTAGTCTACAAATGACAGCCCCAGCCGCGGAAGCAACGGGTAGAAGGGGGGCAAGAGTTCAAAAAAGAACTTCACCTATAAAACAAAATAGGTAGAAGAGATAACACTCAACTCCAGCCACAGAAAAGGAGAGAGGTACTCGAACATTGCTCGGAGATAGCTCAGCATGGCGTCAAGGTGGGCAAGCAGGGTTCCGCCCGGAAATCAGGCTAAGCAAGCTGCGCAAGGAGAATGCTTCGGCTGGGACAAACCGAACAATAGTTAGCAAAAGTATGTGGAAACATCCACAGAAGCATAGGTATAACCTCACGGTCGTGGAAGGGGGGGAGAACTGGTGAGAGAGGATCTTGTAGCCCAGGACATCACCAATAATCCACACCCCAGCACGCAAAGAGGGGGAATACTGAAAGTACAAGGTCCGACACACATACCATAGTACTAAAAGACGTATCCCATGATATCCAATATGCAGAGGAGGGGGAGTACTGGTGATACAGTATCCCGAACCCGGTAACAACTTACCAGCAACTAGAAGTTCGGATAGGCTGAGATGAGCTATGGTACCTATTCTAGGTTTGGGGAGGTCCCAAGTCAACTCCTAGGAAGATCGACTTTCCCAAGGGTCGACTTCCTTGGGATCGACTTCTGAACAAAGTCGAGTCCCAGGAAAGTCGGACCCCGAGAAAGTCGATCTCAGGAAAGTCGACCTTGGGACCCGATCTGATCAGTTAGGCAGTTAGGCGGTTACTGTCGAAATGACCAGATTACCCCCATAAGAATCCCTATAAAATAGGAGGCACTCCCCACTCATTGAAGGAAAGTCATTTGGAGAGGAGATGTCCTAGCAAAGCAGTGCTCTGCGCACTTGAGTTCCGGTCCGATTTCCCACGGAGTTCTCCGCATGACGCTTGCTGGAAGCGTCTTGGAGTACTTATCGGGTTTCACCCTCATCAACGATGAAGTCCGCTATAGCTTGCCCTTTGATGGCAGTGGCCTGTCGGAAATCCAAGTCGAACTCACATAGCTCAATTGCCCATTTGATTAACCTTCCCGAGATATCTGGTTTGTGAAGCAGAAGGCGTAGGGAACACAATGTAAGTACTACAATCGTGTGCGCAAAGAAATAGGCTCGAAAACGACGGAAAGCGTGGATCACGGCATATATGATTTTCTCAATTGGTGAGTATAATATTTCCACGCCTTATAGTCTCCTCGAGTGGTAAGAGATAGGGACTTGATCTTTGTCCCTTTGCGCGATGAGAACTGCACTTACGGCTTCCTCTGAAGCCGCTATGTATAAGTACATGTTTTCCCCATCCTTGGGCGATGTCAGCATTGGAAGCAAGGACATATGTGTTTTTAGCTTTTTTAATAGCTCCTAGCATTCCGGTGTCCAAGTGATACTACCCTTAGCCGTAATTTTTAGTAGCTTGAAGAACAGTTTACACTTGTCAGGCGTTTGCTATATAAAACGACTAAGTGCATTAATTCGACCGTTCAATCTTTGTACATCTCTGATTGTGCGGGGGCTTCCATATCAAGGATTGCTTGGATTTTGTCGGGATTTGGTTTAATCCTGTGCTGACCCACGTAGAAACCAAGGAACTTGGCTTCCTAGATTCCAAAGGAACATTTGGCCGGATTGAGCTTCATTTCGTATTGCTTTAATGTGCCAAGAGTTTCTCTCAGATCCTCAGGGTGCATTTCCACGCTTGACAATTTGACCAACATATCATCAACGTAAGCCGAAATATTGCGCCCGATCTGGTGTGTGGAAACCTTGTCCATTAAGCGTTGAAATGTAGCCCCAGCATTCCTCAAGCCGAATGGCATTACTCTGTAATAGAATGTCCCAGAGTCCGTTGATGAAGCACGGAATCTGCTACCAGTTGGCTCGCGGGGTTGCAAGGATGGCCGGAGGCTTCGGAGTCCACGACGCGCGCTCTACGTCAAACACTTGCAGAAGAGTAGGGGAATCGGCGACTCCTTGGGGAGTAGGTGATTCGGGCTCCTTGGTTGCTCTAGTGTGGAGTGTTGTAGGTCAAGTGAAGGTGAGAATGAAGGACACACCTAGGACCCCTTTTATAGGGTCCTGGGGGTGTTTCCCAATTCATTAGTGTGGGGCCCACACCATTATGGTACCCAATTAAGGGTGCCATAATGACGTGGACCCTCCCAAGTAACGTTTGGGAATCGGCGACTCAGGTATGGGAGTCGCCGATTCAGAGGTGGAGTCGCGGACTCTCTTGAGATCAGGTCTTCGGTCTACCAGACCCGAGTGCCCTGTCTGGAGTCGGCGATGCACCTTTGCATTCGGCAACTTGGTAGTTCCAGTCGGCGATTCCCAAGTGTTGCCTTAAGTACTTGACGTAGACACTTGTTCCGCACCATGGAAGCCTTCCAGGGGTCCGGCATAAAGCGACGGAACCCTAATCCTTGTTGAAGGGCGTTGCTGGGAGTGACTGACGTAATCAGGCATGTCTCACCAGTACTCCCCCCTGAAGAGAGCATAAGAAACATGCGTGTACCTGCAAAATAACTATATCAGTCTAAAGGATATACTTATTGATTTACTGACCTTGCCATGTGGAGCTGCCTCTCATGCTGCTCCTCCTTATGCTCAATAAATCCTTGATTGATCTGGCCGAAGCGACAGATCTATCATGCTCAAAATGTGACAGCTTCTGGCCGAAGCGACAGAAGTGTCGGGAGGACTTGTGATACTCCCCCAGGATTTCGACGACTTCTGGCCGAAGTGACAGAAGTGTCGGGGAGAGCTTGTGATACTCCCCCCTTGAAATCATTAAGGCCGAAGCGTCAAAATGACCTCTGGTCTATCAAGGTCGAAGCGACGAGACTGACCGACTCACTATTAGAGTCAGATTCTGACCAAGGCTACAGATTCACTATTAGAATCTGATTCTGACCGAGTTTACAGAACCTGCTGATTCACTATTAGAATCTGATTCTGACCGAGGTTACAGAACCTGCTGATTCACTATTAGAATCTGATTCCGGTCAAGGCTACAGATTCACTATCAGAATCTGATCCTGGCCAAGATAGCGGAATCTTACCTGCAAAAAAGGAAAACACTCTGCAAAACAACAAGATTATTCCAAAACGCATATTTTTATTTACTTATTGAACTTACCGTGCGATTTTACCTTTTGTGATGCCCTTCCTAAGGACAAATTTGTCTGAAGCGACAAATTTTCCCGTGCTCAAATTTTTTGACGACTTTTGGCCGAAGCGACAGAAGTCTCGGGAGAGTTTGTGATACTCCCCTCGAAATTTGACGACTTCTGGCCTAAGCAACAGAAGTGTCGGGAGA
This sequence comes from Zostera marina, assembly GCA_001185155.1. Taxonomy (NCBI): domain Eukaryota; kingdom Viridiplantae; phylum Streptophyta; class Magnoliopsida; order Alismatales; family Zosteraceae; genus Zostera; species Zostera marina. Next base: position 52,915 of record LFYR01001194.1, read on the forward strand.
GCTTGTGATACTCCCCTCAAAATTTGACGACTTCTGGCCGAAGCGACAGAAGTGTCGGGAGAGCTTGTGATACTCCCCCTCGAAATGTGATGACTTATGGCCGAAGTGACAGAAGTGTCGGGAGAGCTTATGATACTCCCCCTCGAAAATCGTGCCTTTGAGACACATAACCTTTGGAATGAGTGGTTTTCGAAGTACTTGATTGCCGATGGGGTATCTTTTATTTTTCCTTTGCTAATCTTTCATATAAATTACCCTTTAAATTGTAACTAAGGCTCGAAACTAAATTCACAAGTCGTAATTTAGCCATTCTGGACGTAAATTAGACTCTACTAACCCTATTTCTAGCCAATCTGGGCGTAGTCTTGGTCGTACGAATCGTAGCTCAGCCTACGGTTAAATTTGTGGAAAATTTATACCTCCAGATTAACGTAGAGTTATAAAAGATAGAGCAAGCGACGAATCCAAAGAATATTCGACACTCGAGGGTTACCTTGCAATTTGGAACCCTGACACTAGAGAGAGCTTGTGATACCCCCCTGAAATTTGACGACTTCTGGCCGGAGCGACAGAAGTGCCGAGGAAGTTTGTAATACTCCCCCCTGAGGTTTGACGACTTCTGGCCGGAGCGACAGAAGTTCCGGGAGGGTTTTTGACACTCCCCCTCGAAAACATGCACTTGGGGTAGTTTTGTTGGTGTTTTCCCTAAGTCAGCGATTGGAAGCCCCAATCGGCGACCCCTATGGTTTGGGTAACTGCAGGGGGTATTTTGATTTTTACCCATCTGAATCGACGACTCTCTCTAGGGATCGGCGACTCCTATTGTAACTGTCGGATCTTTTTAGAAGATCCCTGAGATATTTGGAGAATATATGGGGAATATATGCAAAATCTTCAAATAAGAAAATAAATCTCACATTACTGCGAGATAGTGTTCGGAATCGGCGACTTATTTGTGGAGTCATCGATTCCGACGTGATATCGGGGATATGGAGATCAATTTACAATCTTTTTTTTGTTGCAATTTTCAGATTCTCTGGGGGGGTTTTGCAATTTTCCCAGGGGCTATAAATAGTGACGAGTTTCCCCAAATCTCACAACACTTTTTTCCCTTCTGAATCGCCTAAAACCCTAGTTTTTGCAATCGCCGCTTCCTTAGTGTTCAACTTCTTGAAGCGTCGATTCCCGTACAATGGCTAGCCCCGATTCCACCGTAGTTCCCCTGAAAGAGGCAGAAACCGCGGCATTTATAGACGAAACGGTCGTGGAAGGACTGGATGAGGTGTTGAACACCGTCGAGTCGTCGATTCCCTCTCCTCCCAGAGTGGTTGAATCGGCGACTCCGGTCGTTCCATCTCGTGTTTGTGACTTGAGTGCTTCTGTGCACGAATTGCTCGGCGCCTCGTCGGAGTCGTCGATTCCCCTTGCGGAGTCGGCGCTTTCGAGCAAGGCCCTTGTGGTTGTGCCTGAAGGGCCTCTAGAACTGGGAGAAATTCCCGGGACCTCTGAGTCAGCGATTCCCCATGTGGAGTCGTCGACACAGACTAGGCCTGTGAAGGAATAATCTTTAAAAATACGAGGCCAGAGTTTAAGTGTTACTGGATCGGTGACTGCATGCATCGAATCGCCGATTCTACTTATTGAATCGACGACTCAAGTGCTTGAGTCAGCGATTTCTATTGATATTGATGCCTCTTCTGCGCACCAACCTGACCCATTGGTTGTGAGTGCCGAGGGTCATATTATATCTGGATTGAACCCTAACCAGGGACCATTTGAGGGCGATGGCACTAGGAATAGGAAACAAAGGCGAGGACATGGCATAGGCAAGGTCCATGTGCCGGAAGAGGAAAAGGGGGTCCACGTACCCCTCAATGTTGACTTTGATGAAAGTTTGCATGTTGATCGCGGTGTTCCTAGCCCGCGTCGTAGAGTGAACAGGCGCTCGATTGAACAAACTCCGCCACCTCCCGTGGACTTAGATAGAAATCGAGATCCGGACTTCGATTTTAATTCTTATGTAGGAGCGTCAAACCCAAATTGGTTTGCTCACTGTGAATTTGCTCTTAATGGTGCTCCAAGGTTGCTCCCAGTAGGCCGCTCTGGGGACGGCGAATATGAGCAAGTCATGACTAGTGCAACTTTAGAAGTTTTGGGCGAGTTGCATCCCCCATCTACTCTTAATGCGAGCGATGCTCGACACATGTTATCGGGGATGAGGATTTCTGGGCACGTGCGATTCTGGGTATCACGATATCAGCCTGCGAGTCTCCCACCATTAGGATTCCAGGATATCCCGAGGATTTATTTTAAACATTTCTCGGAGCTTCCAATTCCCGAGATAATGAGTGAGATACTACTTGCTTTCGAAGTGTCGCTGTTGCAACTCTCGACGGGATTCTTCGTGACCCTGAGACGATTTCTGTATGTTTGCAGGGGTCTGAAACTAACTCCCACTGTGAGCTTGTTTCTGAATTATTACATGCTTGTCAAGGATGGAAAGCCAGGGTCTGGTCGGGTTGGATTTACGCGACACCACTTTGATAAAAGTGTCGTCGACGACCTACCCACCAACTTTGGCTTTTGGAAGAAGGAGTTTTTCTTTATCACCTCTGAGTTTCTTCCCGGGAGTCGGGAGGAATGGAATGACCCCAACCGAGTGCATATGAGTGCCTCTCTTGGGATGACTGTGAGAGATGTTGAAGCTACGGATAAAATCGCAAGAATCCTTACTAAGAATGATGTGCCGCGCAGGGTCCCCTTTGTCCTTTGTCAACGAGAGGACTTTACTTTTGAAGATGTGGCTGAAGTTCAAAAGCCACAAACTGCGAAGGAGATTCAGAGCGGCAAAAAGCGTTCGATTTTATACCTTGACGCCGCTCCCCCTTATATGGCCAAAAGATTTCGAGAGGCCAAATTGATAAGGTTGAAGAAAAACAAAGCTGTTGAGCCCCAACGGTCATTCGAAACGGGTTCAAGTTCTCGTTCTGCGCCCCAACTTACTGGCTACCAGCACTACACTTCTGGCGTGAAGCTTCCGGATTTCAATGCCGATCCTCAAGTAAGGGCGGAAGCTATGTCAGTTCTGCTAGCCAAGCTAGGGCGGTGGGTTCGGAACGAGTTACTCCAGCACATGACCGGCGTAAGTGCCATACGAATTTGATTTTTCCTTATTATTATTATTATTATTTTTAACTGTTTCTGTTTTTTGTAGGCTTGCTATATAGCTCATGCATGCTACAGTATTGATACCATTCATGGCTCATGCATGATGACAGAAGTGAGCGACCTAATCCCGAGTCTGGCCATAGCGGGGTACATTAATGGGCTAGTATCCTACTCCCCTTTGGCCCAGAATCTTACGCTCCATAAAGTGGAGACCCTGCCCGACCTCTTCCAATAAGCTCAATCGTTCATTGAGATAGAAGAGGAGAACAATAACAAGCTGGACGGAGTCTAGCCGCCCATCCGGAAAAAACCTAGCTATGCTAAAAAAGATACATACGAGGATGCAAGTTCCCAATCTGAAACCTCGACTAGTCCTCCTCGATACAGAGAGGAGTTTCTCATCAGCAGTTATGACTACCAAAGTCATAACTCATACTCTCAGTCTGGTAACAGTTATGGCCACGAAAGCCATAGCTCACACTCTCGGCCCAGTAATAGTTATGAAAGTTATAGCTTATGCTCTCGATCCTATGACAATGATGGCAACCAGAGCCACAGTTCACACTCGCAATCAAGTGCATCACGCTAGGAGTGAGGAACTATCATCTGTTAGAAGATAGGATTGGCCAGAGTAACCACGCAGGCTATGCTTCTGTCAGTGGCAACCAACGACCAAAACATATTGATTCTTTTGTTTGTCACTCATATTATTCTCATGTATTCTCAATAGAGATATTATTCTAAATAAATCTCTCTTTAATCCATAGAGATATGTATTTAATATCATATTTAGAATAATCACCCATCACTTCAGATGGATCAATCATCCATCGCTTCGACTGGATGGTGTCAGTCACTTCGACCTCATATATCATCCATCGCTTTGGGTAGATGATACCCGTTGCTCAGACCTACCTTATGACCCACGAGTCTAAGTAATTATTACAAAATCCAATTTACGTCCAGAGTGGCTAAGTTGTGATCGCAAGTCTAGTTTACGATTTATAAGTCCAAAGTGCGACTTAAGAATCTAAATCGGACTCTCATTTACGAATCTAGCCCCGAGATTCTAAATTTACGACTACAATCAACGATACCCTCATTTTAAATCTATTTTGTCGCTATGGCCTTAATAGTCCAAGGATCATTTTGTCGTTTTGGCCTTAATGATCTTATCTCATCTTGTCGCTATGACCTTGATGAGGATTGAGAGTCGCTCTGTCGCTATGGCCGGAGTTTGGCTAAAACACCAAGGTTCAAATCTAGAATTGTAGTCCTAAATTGTAGTCTCTTAGTCTCTATGCTAGTCCAAATTACAAAATAAAATAATTAGATTTTATCTTTGTAATTTTCATTTCTAAAAGTCAGTAAAGTTGACACTCTTTCGAAATCACCTACCTATGACTCTAATTAATACCCTACATTAATAATCTATTTTGTCGCTTTGGCCTTAATAGATCCACGTCCATTTTGTCGCTTTGGCCTTAATGGACCTAGAATTATTTTGTCGCTTTGGCGTCAATAATTCTTCTATCCTGTCGCTTTGGCCTTGATAGACTTGGAAATTGATGGGGGTGAAACCCGACCAGTACTCCAAGACGCGCAAGCAAACGCTAAGCGGGGAACTCCGCGGGAAACCAGACCGGAACTCAAGTGTGCAGAGCTCTGCTTTGCTAGGAATTCTTCTACTCCAAATGACTTGCCTTCAATGAGTGGGGGGTGCCCTCTATTTATAGGGGTTCTTATGGGGGTAATCTGGTCATTTGGGCAGTAACCGCCTAACTGCCTAACTGATCAGATCGGGGCCCGAGATCGACTTTCCAGAGATCGACTTTCTGGGGGTCGACTTTCCTGGTGATCGACTTTATTCAGAAGTCGATCCTCAGGAAATTCGATCTTCCTAGGATTCGACTTGGGACCTCCCCAACCCTAGAATAGGTACCTTAACTCATCTTAGGCTATCCGGACTTCTAGTTGCTGGTAGGTTGTGACCAGGTTCGGGATACTGTATCACCAGTACTCCCCCCTCCTCTGCGTATTAGATGCTTTGGGATATGTCTTTTAGTGCTATGGTCTGTGTGTTGGACCTTGTACTATCAGTATTCCCCCCCTCTTTGCGTGCTGGGATGTGGGTTTTTGGTGATGTCCCAGGATGCGAGATCCTCTCTCACCAGTATTCCCCCCCTCTCTACGCCTGCGAGGTTGTATCTATGCTTCCACGGAGGTTGTCACGCGCTTTTGCTAACTATTGTCCGGTTCGTCCTAGCCGAAGCATACTCCTTGCGCACCTGCCTGGCCTGATTTTCCCACGGAACCCTACTTGCCCACCTTGACGCCTTGCCTGAGCTATCTTTGAGCACTGTTCGGGTTCCCTTCCCTGTGGCGGGTTTTGAGAGTACTCGACCCCCTCCTTTCGCTCGCCTTTCTGCGACAGGGGTTGAGTGTGATCCCTCGTCTACCCACGTTCATCCGTAGGTGAGGGTTATTTTTTGAATACTTGCCCCCTCTTTTTGCTCGCCTTTTTGCGATAGGGGTTGAGCGTGGTTCCTCGTCTACCTACGTTCATCCGTAGGTGAGGATTATTATTTGAATACTTGCCCCCTCCTTTTGCTCGCCTTTCTGCGACTGAGGCTGAGTGTGATTCCTCGTCTACCTATGTTCATTCGTAGGTGAGGATTATTATTTGAATACGTGCCCCCTCCTTTTGCTCGCCTTTCTGCGACTGAGGCTGAGTGTGATTCCTTGTCTACCTACGTTCATCCGTAGGTGAGGATTATTATTTGAATACTTGCCCCCTCCTTTTGCTCGCCTTTCTACGACTGAGGCTAAGTGTGATTCCTTGTCTACCTACGTTCCTCTGTAGGTGAGGATTATTATTTGAATACTTGCCCCCTCCTTTTGCTCGCCTTTCTGCGACTGTGGTTGAGCGTGATTCCTCGTCTACCTACGTTCATCCGCAGGTGAGAATTATTATTTGAATACTTGCCCCCTCCTTTTGCTCGCCTTTCTGCGACCGAGGCTGAGTGTGATTCCTCGTCTACCTACGTTCATCCGTAGGTGAGGATTATTATTTAAATATTTGCCCCCTCCTTTTGCTCGCCTTTCTGCGACTGAGGCTGAGTGTGATTCCTCGTCTACCTACGTTCATCCGTAGGTGATGTTCACTTTTTAAGCTTATCCCTCGTCTAACCTACGTTCTTCCGTAGGTGAGGTTTGCTCTTGAGTACGTCCCTCGTCTAACCTACATTCTTCCGTAGGTGAGGTTCACTCTTGAACACTTGCCCCCCTCTGTCTATGTTTTTTGTAGAACGGGGTGTGTGTTTAGCCGATGCGTCTCCCGTCTATCCTACGTTCTTCCGTAGGTGAGGTTCGCCCTTGAGTACATCCCTCGTCTAACCTACGTTCTTCCGTAGGTGAGGTTCACTTTTGAGTACATCCCTCGTCTATCCTACGTTTCCGTAGGTGAGGTTCGCTTTTGAGTACATCCCTCGTCTAACCTACGTTCTTCCGTAGGTGAGGTTCACTCTTTAACCGATGTGTCCCCCGTCTAACCTACGTTCTTCCGTAGGTGGGGTTCACTTTTGAGTACATCCCCCGTCTAACCTACGTTTCCGTAGGTGAGGTTCGCCCTTGAGTACATCCCTCGTCTAACCTACGTTCTTCCGTAGGTGAGGTTCACTCTCTTCCTTGGGTGGGATACGCATCCTGACTCTGTTATCATTAAGACTCTCTACCCACGTTCTTCCGTAGGTAGAGTTAATTTGGCGTCTTACTTTGTTACTGCGTTCAGTAATGGTAGGAGTTCAAATATCTTAGTATGGCTCAGTTCATTTTGCTGCCGTATCGCCGCCCGAGTTGTGGACTTCTACGATTCCTCAGGAGTATTTCGTGTTACACTCTCCTGTCTTGGTGTGCTTCCGCAACTTCACCTTGTCGGGGTTCTTTTTTCTACACCCCTCTTGTGTGGGAAGAAAAAGTCGATCCCTTGTTGAGTTTGGTCGACTTTTGTGAAATGTCGATCCCAGTGGTGTTCGTTGATTTTTGTCAAAAAGTCGATTCCCTGGGTCTTTGCATCGCTTCCTTTGCGAAAAAGTCGATTCCTGATGCTTTGGTCCAAAAGTCGAGTCCTTGTGCCAAAAAGTCGGTTTTACCCTTTTTTGTCCTTTTGTGCTGTCCTAGGGTCTATAAATAGAACCCTTAGGTCCTCCTTTTCCTTCATCCATGGCTCTTCTTGTGAGTCTCTTTGCTGATTTTATTCAGGGAGAGATTGAGGAGCTAGATCGAATTCTAAATATTTTGGATCCTCGGTCGTCGGCCTTGGATCTTCCTTCTTTGCGCCAACTTATTGTTGAGCGGCAGAGTGTTGCTGTTGTTGCTAGGGAATCCATTTTTGAAGAATGGTCTGGCGGCGATCTTCCGCCTGCCTCTTCTTCTGTTGTCCCTCCTCG
>LFYR01001194.1:60630-89214 GCA_001185155.1 Zostera marina
TTCCCCGCTGGATCAGGTTCCTCGCCGCTTGCGTCGCTGTATTAATTTTAATTAGGAACCTGTAATATTTTTCATTCATCATTTTTCGTAATTTTGAATAAAGATACTTTTTTACCTTTTTCTTTTACTCGACTTACACCTTTACTCTGAAGTACGTCAATGTAGTCGATGCTTTCTTCTGGTCAGTACCATACTTTTCTGAAGATGTCGAGGTTTATACAAAAAGTCGATCTCATCTCTCTCTGGAGATGTCGATGTTTGTAAAAAGTCGATCTCATCTTTTTCTGAGGATGTCGATGTGTGACTGCCGATTATATCCTTTTCTGAAGATGTCGAAGTCTGTACAACAAGCCGATCTTATTTCTCCCTGAAAATGTCGATGTTGTTCAAAAGTCGATCTCATCTTTTTCTGAGGATGTCGATGTTGTGTGACTGCTGATTTTATTCTTTTCTGAAGATGTCGAAGTTTGTACAAAAAGTCGACCTTATTTCTCCCTGGAAATGTCGATGTTGTTCAAAAGTCGATCTCATCTTTTCCTGAGGATGTCGATCATAATAGTGCTGGAATGTTGATCCTGTCCTTCTCTTTTGGACGGTTTCGAATTCCTTGGTAAATGTCGACGTCTATCCTCCTTCTGGGAATGTCAAACTGAATATTCTGCGGAATGTCGATCCTGACCTTCTATTTTGAAGGTTTCGAATTCCTTGGTAAATGTCGACGTCTATCCCCCTTCTGGGAATGTCGAACTGAATTTTCTGCGGAATGTCGATCATGACCTTCTATTTTGAAGGTTTCGAATTCCTTGGTAAATGTCGACGTCTATCCCCCTTCTGGGAATGTCGAACTGAATTTTCTGCGGAATGTCGATCCTGACCTTCTATTTTGAAGGTTTCGAATTCCTTGGTAAATGTCGACGTCTATCCCCCTTCTGGGAATGTCGAACTGAATTTTCTGCGGAATGTCGATCCTGGCCTTCTATTTTGAAGGTTTCGAATTCCTTGGTAAATGTCGATGCCTTTGTCCTGAAATGTCGATGTCATCTGGTCGGATTTTGGGGTTTTTCTCGGACCGGGTCGTCTTGGGCTTGCCGGACCCGTGGGCTTTCCGGCCCAACGGGTGAACCCGGATGAACAGTGCCCGCGATGGTTCGTCTTCGACTTTACCCTATAAATAGCGGAGGAGGGTTCATTTGCTTCCCACCTACTTCCTTCGCTCCGAGTGATCGACTTTCTCGGCATCGACTTCTGGTTTCTTCGCTTCGACTTCCAGCTTCTCCGCTTCGACTTCAGCGCGCGTAAGGCTTCGACTTGAGCTTTGGAGGTGCAGCTTTCTGGGGTCCGACTTTTGTCGTCGGGCTCTTCTGAGGTTGCACTGGGTTCGACTTCCTTGGGGTCCGACTTTTCTGAAAGTTGGTCCTTTTTCGAAGTTGTTCCCCTTTGGACTGTGGTTCGACTTTGTGAAGTTTGACGTCCTGTCATCGACTTTCCAAAGTTGGATCCATTTTTACTGGGATCGACTTCCATGGGTTTAGCCTTTGCTTTCCCGAAGTGATTCCCTTGGTTCGACTTCCTGGGGTCCGACTTTTGTTGTCGTCTTCCTTGGGTCGGATTTGCTGGGATTGACTTCCTGAGACCCTTGTCTTCTGAAGGTCGACTTCCCTGGGATCGACTTATGAGGTCGACTTTCCTTGTATTAGTTCGATTCCATGAAGTCTGGATCGACTTTTTCTTGGGATCGATTTTTGCCAACTTAACATAATTTAAGCTAACTATTATGTTCTTCGTGCAGGTTGTTATAATGTCTTCTGACAAAAATACATAGCAAGATCTTCCTCCCAACGAGGAGCGGGCTATTATTGTTAGCCCTCAGGTTCAGACTGCTCCTGCCGTGGTCGAGCCTAGAATTGAGTCGCCTTCCTCCTCTCCTGTTGGAAGTAAGCGAAAAACTCTTTCTACTCATCGTATGCGCAAGTCTGTACCTAGTAAGTTATTATTTTTTCTTTTGTAACTTACCTTTTATTTGTTTTTTGTTTGTAGGTTCTTCCCATTCTTCCTCCACAAGTTCGAGTTCTAGTTCGGGGTCTTCTACATCCAGCTCGGGGAGCTCGAGTTCTTCCTCCTGCAGCTCCTCTTCTCCTGAGCGGGATGTAGAACTTGGAGGCACTCCTCCTTCTACTACTAGGACTCCTCCTCCCACTACCATTTTGGCTTCTATTCCTGAGAAGGTTCCTGTTGTGGAGGAGCCATCCCTGGCTACAGACTGTTCTACTCAACTTCCTCCCGAAGTCTGTAGTCAGAATGTTCATATTCTAGAGGACTCTCCTTTAGGTTACCCTCCTGAGACGGAGGAGAAGTACCCCTTTCCTTCTCCTCTTGAGGAGAAAAGCGCCCCATCCTTCTATCGGGAGATGGATGGCTCTTGGCGCCAGTGGTCCGTTCTTATTCGCAACGGTTTTCATGTTGTCCCCATCCTCAACCGGGGCGAGTACGGGAGTGGTTATGGTTCTTTCTGTGCAGTCTCCCTGACCGATATTCCTGCCTACCCCCTCTCCTCTAACGTGGGTAGATGCTCTAACACCCTTTCCCTGGATGCCGCCCAAAGAATTTTGAGGGGGTTAGAGCTTAGAGAGAGAGTATACTGGGCCTACCCTTCTGAGAATACCGGTGATGTGCCCCCCTATTTCATGTTGGCACTTCACCGAATTTATTTCACTAACTTTCCGATCCTTCCGATCCCTTCCTTGGTTAGTGAGATTCTTTTGTATTCCGGGTTGTGCATCTCTCAAATGGGTGCTGCCTTCTTTTTCTATGTTAGGGGATTTATAAATATCCTTAGGGATGCTGGCATAATCCCAACTGCTCGGCTGTTCTTCCACTTCTTCACTTTTCAAAATCCGAAGAAGGGCAGCCCTTTTATTGCATGTGCCAGCCGTGCCTCCTCTGTCACTCACTCCGCTCTCTTGAAAGATCCTCCGACCAGGCGGAACAAGAGTGAGTTTATTTTTGTGGATTGCAGGCTATGTCCTGGTAGTAGACTTCTTCCTGCATCCAGTAGTGATCGTAGGCCCACTCCCCGTCCTGTTCTGACCGAGGATGAGGGAGCTTTTGTACAAAGGCTGGCCTTCCTACACCCTATCGCCGTGCCTGTCGGTCACGAGATTGATGATATCTTTAACCGACAAGGTCTTCCTTTGTTTGTTTTTTCTTTCTATTCTTTATTTGTATGCATTTTTACTAACTCTGTTTTTATTTCTCGCAGATTTTTATATGCATAACCCTGGAGGTGTCCCTGAACGTGTGGGGCAAAATGAGACGGGTACGAAGGTTTATGCATCTGCCTCTAAACCTTCTGATGCCCAACATTTGAGGCGCCGTGCTCATGAGAACGCCTATACGAGGGCGCCCACCCCTACTCCTCCTGAAGAAGATCAATAAGCTGAGGAAGGGGAGGTACCTATGGGGACTACTCCTACGCAGTCTCCTGCTGCTGCCAGGCTCGCTTCCTTCTTTCGTACTCCGGAAGAGGAGCGAGAAAGAACTGCTGGAAGGGATGTCCAGCCAGAGGGGTCTGAGGGAAAAAGAAGCAAAAATGACAAGAGGAAGACCCCTCCACCAAGGACCGACTCCTCTCCTCCGAGGAAAACGAGGAGACACTCCCCCAGGCGAAGAACTCCTCCGCGTAGGAAATATTATCCTGGGGAGTCCTCCCGGGGTCGATACTCCTATGCTTCTACCCGGGAGACACAGCTGCCGGGTTATCAAGGTTCGGAATTATGGGACCAAGTTTCCGATGGTCGCTGACACGGATGCTGCCCGAGCTACATTGCGGACTATTTCTGGGTATCCGATGGACCGGACTGTCGAGGAAATCGGACAGAATCTGAGCAACGTGAGTATTTTTATTTCTGTCATTTTCATGAGCCTGCTCTTACTTATTCTTTCTCTTTTTGCAGCTCGCTTATTTGTTTCAGGGCCGCCTCTCTTCCCTGTCTTGTCTTCGTGACTACCAGTCCTTGGAAGACGAGTTGAAGAGAGTGAAGCGCCGATGCCAGGATCTGGAAGGCGAGGTTGCGCAAAAAGCTTCAGATGCCTCTACTCTTTCTGCTACCAACAAGAGGTTGGCTGAGGACTGGGCTGCTCAGAAAAATCTCTTGAGAGATAAGGAGCAGGAACTCTCCAAAGTCAACGGGGAGTTGGGAGCTGTGCAGATGGAATGCAGTGCTCAGCGTGCCAGGGTTTTAATTAAAGAGTCTATGATTGTCGAGATCACCCGGCAGGTTGAGAATACTGAGGCAACCCTTCGTTCTACTATGGTGCAGAATAATATATTTACTCAACGGTTGAACGAAGGGGAAGAGGAAAGACAGAAGCTCTCCCAGTCGTTGGATGATTGCCAAACTAAGATGAAGCGACTGGCAGAAGAGGATCAGGAAAAGACTGAGGAGATCCAACGCATGAATGAACATCTGGAGAAGCTCCAGACTGAGTTTCTTGCCAATGTGCGAGATTACAATGATCTGGTGGATCTGGGCCCTTATGTGTTTCCTGGTTTTGAGGCTGAAGATGTTCACCGCTGGGCCCGCAAGTACCCAAAAGAAGCCACTGAGATACGAGATCGGGCACTTGCGGAAGACGAGGATGAAGATGAAGATGAAGAGGAGGGGGTTTCGGGAGACAATACTAACGTTGCCATTGACAAAGACTTTTCTGTAGAAGACCAAGATGACAATGGCTCTAAAGATTCATTTCTCCCCCTAGTACTAAATAGATCCTTCATCTTTCGTAACCTTGTTGTATATTACATTCCTTTGTACTTCTCTTTTTAAATCAATATATGGAATGTACTTTTTTGAGTGATGTTTATTAGTAAAATAGCTAACTAAACAACATATTAGTTAAGTAGTTTAAACTATTACAACGAGTAACACATAGTCTTACTTAATTGTTAAAAATATAACTGTAGGTTATCTGCGTGCCAAGTGTTGGGAATGCCTGTTCCATCTTCCTGTTTTAACTTGTACGTGCCTGGTCGGAGTTCCTCCTCCACCACATATGGTCCTTCCCAATTTGCGCCTAGTTTGCCTTTAGAGCAGTTCTTTCTGCCGACACTTGCTCTTCTCAATACTAGGCTTCCTTTTCTTATCGCTTTATCCTTGACATTCTTGTCGTGATATCTAGCGATACTTTGCTTGTAAGCTGCATTCTTTGCCTGTGCATTATCCCTTAGCTCATCCACCAAGTCTAGAGTTGTCGCACATGATCTCATGTTTTCTTCCATGTCATAGGATAACACTCTGACTGTTGGAATGCTTAGCTCTGTTGGGATTAGTGCTTCCATTCCATATGCTAGTGAGAATGGGGTTTCTCCGGTGGGTGTCTTTTCAGTGGTTCTATACGCCCACAGGATCTCTGGTAGTAGATCTTCCCACGAACCTTTGGCCTGTTCGACCTTTTTCTTCAGTCCCTGAACAATGGCTCTGTTTGTGACCTCTACTTGCCCATTACCCTGTGGTTTGTATACCGATGAAAAATGGATTCTGGTGCCCATGTTCTTGCACAATCTCGTAAACTCCCCACCGGTAAACTGTGTCCCATTATCTGTCACTATATGTATTGGAACACCGAATCTGCACATTATGCACTTAAAGACAAACTTTGTTGCTGCTCCTTGAGTTATTTTGGGTACAGCTAGTGCCTCGACCCATTTGGTGAAGTAATCGACAGCCACAAATATGAATTTAGCCTGACCTGTCGATACTGGAAATGGTCCCACAATGTCTAACCCCCACATTGCGAAGGGGATGGGGCTTTCTACCCCTGTTAACTGAGTTGCGGGATTTCTCTGTATGTTTTTGTGTATTTGACAGGCCTTGCATTTTCTTGCGAATAGGACTGCATCTTTTTTCAGTGTGGGCCAGAAGTATCCCTGCCTTATTATTCTTTGGGCTAGAGATCTTCCCCCCTGGTGTATTCCGCATACCCCTTGATGAATCTCCTCTACAATGAATTGTCCTTCTTCTGTTGAGACACATTTCATTAGAGGTCCATCGTAGGATTTCTTATACAGAATGTCACCGATCAGGCAGAATCTTGAAATGCGTGTTTGTAACTTACGCCTTTCATTCTTGTTTTCAGGAAGTTTCTGCCCTTCGAAGTATTCTATCAAGGGTTTCCTCCAGTCTTCTGCCTGTATTGTGACCAAGTTACATGAAGGTGTAGATGTTGAGTCAACTAGTATCTCTCTCTGTCCCCCCTCGAAAGCAGATGCTAACTTTGCCAGGGCATCAGCTGAGTTATTTTGACTCCTTGGAATCTGCTCTACCTCTACCTTGGTGAATTGTTTTTTGACTTTTTCTAGTGTGGCTGCGTACTGTACAATCAGAGGTTCTTTAACTGTGAACTCTCCTGTGAATTGCCGAGCCACTAGTTGAGAATTTGTTCTAATGATTACTGAACAGGCTCCCAACCTTCTGAGGATTCTCATGCCTTGGATTACAGCTTCGTATTCTGCTATATTATTTGTAGCTGAGAACTGTAATCTGATAGAATGTTCATATATCCTTTGGTCTGGAGTGATTATCTTTATTCCCACTCCTGCACCTGTGCTGCAGCTTGAGCCATCAACCTCTACTATCCAAGGTTTTTCTTTGCTTTCTTGGGTCATGTCTACAATAAAGTCTGCTACTGCTTGCCCCTTGATGGCTGTGGCAGGAACAAAATCTACATCGAACTCGCTTAACTCCAGTGCCCACTTCGTCAATCTTCCGGAAGTATCTGGCCTGTGGAGGATTCTGCGGAGTGGATGCTCTGTTAAGACTTTAATTGTATGAGCCAGAAAGTATGCTATGAATCTGTGTGCTGCATGTACTACTGCTAGGACTATTTTTTCCACTGGAGGATATCTTGTTTCTGCCCCCTGTAGCCTTTTTGAGTGATAATATATCGGGATTTGTTCACTGTCCCTTTGACATATTAGAACTGCACTGATAGCCTCCTCTGAAGCTGCTACATAGACGTACAATTCGTCCCCTATCTTTGGTGAAGTTAGGTGTGGTAGAGAAGCCAGATGTGTTTTGAGTTGTTGAAATGCCTCATCACACTCTGAGGTCCATGTTATTGCCCCTTTTTGACTAGTTTTTAACAACTGGAAAAAGGGTTTGCACTTGTCTGCTGTTTTGGAAATGAACCGACTTAAGGCGTTGATTTTTCCATTTAGCTTCTGTACCTCCTTTATTGTTCGAGGTGGTGCTGTTTCTAGTATTGCTGCTATTTTATCTGGATTTGGTTTTATCCCTTTCTGCCCTACATAGAATCTAAGAAATTTTCCTTCTTGTACTCCGAAACTGCATTTGGCAGGGTTTAACCTCATCCCGTAATTCTGCAGAGTTTCCAGAGTCTCTTTCAGATCATTTGGGTGTTCATCTGCTTTCTTGGATTTTACCAGAATGTCATCTACATATGCCAGGACATTTCTTCCTTCCTACTTTTTGAAAACCTTGTCCATCAGCCTTTGGAAGGTTGCTCCTACGTTTCGTAGGCCGAAAGGCATGACTTTGTAGCAATATGTCCCCCATTCTGTGATGAATGACGTGGCCTCTTCATCATCTTCTTTCATTAGGATCTGGTTGTACCCTGAATATGCATCCATCATAGATAACAACTCATTTCCTGATGCTGCATCTACTAATCTGTCGATGGATGGGAGTGGGTAGCTGTCTTTTGGACATGCTTTGTTGAGGTCTGTGAAGTCTACACACATCCTCCACTTCCCATTAGATTTTTTAACCATGACTGGGTTTGTTAACCACTTTGGATATTTAACTTCCCGGATGTGCCCAGTTTTGATTAATTTTTCAATTTCAGCCTGTGCTGCCTCCTTCCTTTCAACTGCGAGTATTCTTCGCTTCTGCCGTACAGGAGTAAAGCTACTGTCTATGTTGACTTCATGGCATGTTATAGTACGCTGTACCTGTGAGGGTGCTTCCCCGTTTCATACAAATGTGTGCACATGAGTTTCTAACAGTTGCAGTAGTGATTTTTTCAACATGGAAGATAAAGATGTGCCTATCAGGACTCCTCCTTTTGAGAGTTTGACCTTCTCAACTTGATTAGCTGAGGTTGTGTCTTCTTCCTCCTCTCTTTCTTGGATGTACAGGATTATAGGTTTGGCTATTTTAGTTGCCTTCCTGTACGAGTTTCTAGAGTCTTTCTGTGCTCCAAAAACTGTTGCCATTTTGCCTTCTTTTCCTTGGTACCTGAAGCATTGGTGGTAAGATGACGGTATTGCGATTGTTGTGTTTAGGTCGGAGATTTTTTGCATGGCTTCCGTGAATTTGGTTGTGTAATTCCGAAGCGTATCTCCATTCCGTTTGATTGCAAATAGTGATTCTGTGCCCTTTCTGACCCTAGTGTTTCCACAATGTTGGGCAACGAATTTCTTTTTCAAGTCTTCGAAACTTGTTATGCTCCCTGGCTGCAGTTCGATGAACCATCTGTATGTAGGTCCTTTCAATGTTCCTGGAAATGCTCTACATAGGATGCCATCCCTTGATGTGGCCCACTGCATTGCCCCCACGAACATATTTATATGGTCCACTGGGTCTATCTTCCCATCATAGATCTGTTGCCTGGGTAGCCTGAATTTTAGAGGTGCTGGTTTTATCATTAATGATTTGTGCAGGGCATCCATGCCTACTAGCCAGTTTGGGACCTCGCCTCCTCCTTCTGTGTCTCCTGTGTTTTATTCATATACGGGTTTCTTAGGAGGAGGTTTAGGTTGCACCTCTGGTTTGAGCTTGCTACTCTATGACTTGACACCTCCTGTTGCGCCTTGGCCTGCTTTGGGGTCTGAGCTTTTGAATGGTATATTGATGCTTTGGATTTTTCAATATCCTTTATCTTCTCGCTCATTTTTGCTATGGTTTCCTTCATCTTCTCCAACTCCTCTATAGGCATCTTTACAAACCCGTGAGTGATTTCTGATGCTGCAGCCCTTGGTTCCTTGCTGCTCGTGGGTTGCCCCTTTTGAGGTTGTTCTTCCGAAGGTTTCTCGTTCTCAGCAAGGAGTCGGATGGCCTCAGCTATTGCCTGAACCGTGATGTTCAGATTCTCCCCTCCTACTGAAACTTGGGGAGTTTGCTTGGGCTCACCTTCGGGTTCAGCCTCAGGTCCATTGGGAGTCCTTTTGTTCTTGTTGCCCTTGGGAGAAAAGTCGGTCTTCAAAAAAGTCGATCCCTAGTGCACTTGGAGGGTTCCTTGAAAGTCGTAGCCTAAAAGCGTAGCTCCTTGAGGAATCGACTTTTTTCCTTGGAAGAAAAAGTCGATCTTCTGAAAAGTTGATCCCTTGATGGCTGATTTCCTCGCAAGACTCCTTAGCTGGCGACTTGGAAAAAAAAGTCGATCACTTTTTTTGAAAAAGTCGAGGAGCTTTTGTCGTGAGTATCTTTGAATCACAGACGGCGCCAACTGATGGGGGTGAAACCCGACCAGTACTCCAAGACGCGCAAGCAAGCGCCAAGTGGGGAACTTCGCGGGAAACCGGACCGGAACTCAAGTGCGCAGAGCTCTGCTTCGCTAGGAATTCTTCTACTCCAAATAACTTGCCTTCAATGAGTGGGGGGTGCCCTCTATTTATAGGGGTTCTTATGGGGGTAATCTGATCATTTGGGCAGTAACAGTCTAACTGCCTGACTGATCAGATCGGAGCCCGAGATCGACTTTCCAGAGATCGACTTTCTGGGGGTCAACTTTCCTGGTGATCGACTTTCTGGGGGTCGACTTTCCTGGTGATCGACTTTATTCAGAAGTCGATCCCAGGGAAGTCGATCCTCAGGAAAGTCGATCTTCTTAGGATTCGACTTGGGACTTCCTCAACCCTAGAATATGTACCTTAACTCATCTTAGGCTATCAGGACTTCTAGTTGCTGGTAGGTTGTGACCAGGTTCGGGATACTATATCACCATAGGGATATGTGTATCTCCAATACTTTGAACGTCTATTATGTCTCTAACCACACCTAATATAATTTACATAAAGATTATTTAAGAAACATAAATATCAAAATTCAGAAACATTAAAATCAGAAATATAAATTAATATCAGAAACATAAATTAATATAAGAATAAGAACATTAATTTATGCCAAAAATAAATTAACATTAGTTACATTACCTTCATCATTCCCACGTACATTAGACATTGAGTCTATTGAATAAGTAGACTATTTAGGAAATCAAATCTGAAAATGAATAAAAAATTAAAAATGAATATTAGAATTCTAACATAATAAGAATAAAAAATAAAAAATGAATATTAGAATTCTAATATTAGAATAAAGATAAGGAGATAAAGATGAGAAAAAATAGTAATAAAAAATGAGAATGAGATGGAGTCAAAAAAAATAAAACTACGCGAAGGGTTGTCGTGCCTGTATCCGACTGTCCATCTTTTTCGTATGGTTTTTGCCTACTTCGTATCCAGTGGGACCAGCATCATGCTCGCCTCTGCTATGGAAGAAGATGGGTGCAAGACACACGACGGGAATAGAAAGGAGCAGATGTCGGGAAGAGGAAATGGAAGTGGGAAAGTGGAGGCTTCTTATAAAATTGCAACATATGTCATGCTTCAAACATATGTCAAAAATCTGTTTTTTTGTTTGTAAAAGAGAGAAAACGGATGAGAAAACCGATGAGCCGAGTTACCACTTACCAAGATGAGAACTGAGAAGTAGCAAAGTCAAACCCTAGCTAACTCTTGTGTGCTTGTGCAAAAAAAAGGAGGAATGAGAAGAAATCACAAACCCTAGCTAAATCTTAAGAAAGGGGGAATAAGAAATAAGAATGAATTTTTAGAGATTTAGGGATTAGGTTTAGGGATTTGATATTTATATTATTTGATAAAAAATGAGATGGGTTTATTGTTAATATGGTGTAAGATATTTAATATTTATTAGAGAAGGTTAAAATTATAAAACATATAGATTACATTACAATATTATATTATATTAGAGAAGGTTAAAATTATAAAATTATTATATATTTAATATCTATTCGAATTCGTATAATTATCGAATTCGATTAGAGGTATTCGAATTCGAATTCGATTAGTGTCGGATAGTATTTTCAGTATCCGAATTCGTATTCGAATTCGAATTCGAATTCGAATTCGATTAGTGTCGGATAGTATTTTCAGTATCCGAATTCGTATTCGAATTCGATTATCCGAATTCGATTAGGCTTAAACGAATTCGAATTCGGATTCGGATTTTGGATATCCATTGACAGGGTTACAACTAAGGATAAAAGATCAGGTATTTCGAATCTTCTTTAAAATACTAGAATGTAGAATTAATGAAAATAAGTATTTTTACAATCTAATAAAATTTAATTTATTCATATATTATCAAAATTAAATTAAAATAAATAAAATTTAATGTAAGCACATGCATGTCATCATAATCTGTCAAATAAAATAAGGTTGAAAGTTGACAAATTGATTTGTTGTTGGAGTCATATGGTGAGATACACCACTTTCTGTACCAAGAAGTTGTTGTGGTAGATGGAACACTGCTTTGTACGGACGTAGTATCGATTGGGCTACCGGCGAAGAACGTGTAATTGTTTCTCTGATTGCACTAGCGAGCATAATAGCCCTGCTGATTGCATATTTGACAGGCATTTTGTAAGTCAACTAAGGCCGATACATGAACAATTATTGGTATAAGTACTTCACGATCGTACTGGTTTTCATATAGTTCAGGTAACAATTGTTCCAGTGGCCACGTCTCTGACCCGCAAAAAGGATTTTTAGGAAAAGAGAGAATAGGGGAGAGGAGAAACAGAAAGGTGATCAAGAAGAGTATCCTCTATACTGGAAGGGGCTTACCAAGGATCAGAGAATAGTTCAGGTATGTACTCTACCGTAGGATTCAGTGTTCATAACAGTGAGAGATTGTGTATGATCGATCAAAGAGATAATGAGAATATGTTTAATATTTTACTGATCGAATGGAGAAGGTGGCAGCGATGATCGATAGTTGCTGAAGTCTGGAGAGTGAGGGTTATCCCTGCTCATCCGTCGGAAAAAGTCAGGCCCATTAGGATATATTTTGGTGGAAGCCGCCGGGGATGGTGATCATCATCTTTTATTAATTAGATATAAATGATTAGATTGACCTCATAAAAGTATTAATCCTGACATCATATAAAATGTAAATTACAATATAGGATCTATGGTTTAACTGCTATATGATAATCTATTGACTATTGATTCCATGCATGATTGATAGAAAAATAATGAAAACTAGATTATATGTGGCAATTTGTAATGGCTATATGAATGTGTGAAAGTGCAAATGCATGAATGCTTCCATGAACTGGATATGAATGTGTGGAGGATATTAAGTTTGAGATTAGATTGTTAATAAATTATAAACACATGTTTTCTCATGATCTCTAGTTAAGGATGCTATGAACAAATTTCTTGATTCTATGATGACAGAGATCGATGAACCTATTTAGTAATTTGTTAGTAATTGACACAGGTATAATAAAAGCATGTTATGATAAATATTGAATGATCATGAGGTAGAGGCAGTGTATACTTACAAGATTTAAAATGTCAACTGTGATATGAATGAAATATAAATGCCAATGTTTGCTGATTAATCTGTTCATTGTTTCGTTATAAGATAAATTTGACGAGTCATGTTAGTTCTCAACCATATACTAATCTGACTTTTGAGATGGCATTATCATCATCGACCAAAAGAAAACATAAGGAAAATGAAGCTGGAGAAAAAGAACCCAATAAAGTTTTTAACTGCACTATAGATTTCGATTTGTTTCATTGTATTGTTTGTTTCGAGTCAATTTCTACTGCTGTTTTTCAGGTAGAATTCATTCAGATTACAACAATACATTATACTTATATATCTTCTTTGATCTGTCTTCTTAATTATGTCTTCTTTAATCTGTTTGCAGTGCAAAAACAACCACATTGTCCGTGAATCTTTCTTGGAGATGATTATTATTCGATATATGTAAATATGTAATGGTGGTGAGGAAGCAATCCATTGCCTTTTGTATTTCGTTATTTCGCATCAGCTCTCTTCCTCAAAACAAAGGTGGATACTCTATCCTCATCTATGGGAATGGTGTGGTTTGTGTCTCCTATTTTTCCATACACCATCTTGTTCACATGTTCCGAACATGAAAGAAATAACTGATTTGTCTTCTCTAGAAAACAACATGCTAATTCTTTATACAATGCTAGATCACATTGATCAAAATATTTATGTTTATGTAACCTTTCATAAAAGTATTAATCTATAATTTCTCTTTTTTTTTAATTAAGTACAAACACTATAGGAAAACATACATTGTATGACGGAATTCCGCCACCAATGAGGGTCTACGGCAGAAATCTGTCACCAATAGTCCTCCATGAGTATAACTGTCAATGAAAGCATCAAACATGAAATTGCCAGTAAAGATACTTACGAACTTCTCTCCCCAAAATATTGATGGCAGAAATCTGTCATGAATTCAATTTTGCAAGAAAAGTATTCATGATGGAAATCCTCCGTTGATAAATTTGCACAACCCAACTTTGGTGCAATTTTATTAGTAGTTATCTTAGTATAATGACGGAATTATCTAGAATTCAATTTTTTTCGGGAAACATGTAGAAATGGTAAAAAATCTGCCAATTGAAATATGTAATGATTTGTACATATGTGGGTTGGAATAAAAAACAATGCATTCTTACAAGATTAAAAATGCCTCTTATGCCAAATGCCATCTTACAATGCCAAATGCCATCTTTTATAAATTTCTGGGAAAACATCTTATGCCTCTTCTTTAAGCATTTTGTAGACTTAAGATGTCCATTGCACATGTTGTCTCTTGTTTCCAAATACCTTCAGTTCTACAATATACACACCCACATTCTTTAAGCATGTGTTTTAATTACATCACCAATTCATTGCCCTGCATGTTTTACTATTTAATTGCCCTTCATTTTTTTTGTCTCTCTTAAGTAATGAGCAGATTAGACTAACCTGACCATCAAAGAAAGAACAACACAATACACAGAGAGAGAGAGAAAAGAAGCAAACACACACAAAAAGAAAAACAATGATATTTTTTTTAGATAAAACATTAACAGAGGAGAAAGAGAAAAAAAATATTAATCAACTCTATTCTTTGTTTACTTATTCTAACATTAATCATCAAGATTAGTATTCCATATTTTGATTTATTTCACATTCCATAACCAGCCACTTGCCTGACCCTGTACAAAACTGAGGCCTAATTAGGACAGAAACCAACTTAAACTATGACTCAATGATCATTAGACACTTTTTGGTCTAAAGTTAGAGAGCATGTTCTGTTATCAGTGTTATGAACAGACCCTAAGGGTTGAAATCAACCTTTAATTGATGTCTTGTTTTGTGCTGTTGAAATAATTCAGTCCCTAGAATCTTGATGAATCCATCTGTCAATTGTTATCAGATGGTATATATTCTATATCTTAATTGCTCTTTTCTTCACTAAGTCTCTAATAAAATGGTAAGATATGTCAATGTGCCTAGTCTGGATGAAGATGTTGGATACTTGGCGAGAAAGATTGCAGACTTGTTAGTTGTTATCACACAAGATTAAAAGTAATGCTGCCAATCTAATCTCTAGTTCCCTTAATATGAAGCAAAATCATTTTACTTCAGATATAATGCTAGATAGGGCTCTATATTTAGCTTCATAGCTAGATTTAGCTACCATATCTTGCTTCTAATTAGCTGATCACCCAACTAGGTTTCCTCCAAATCATATGCTAAACCCTGAAATAGATATTCTATCATCTTAACCAGGTTTTATTTTCTTATATATTATTTTTCGCATTTAGGTGATTCAACAAAAATGCATTTCAAAATTTATTCAAAGCAAAAAAGGGAGGCACATTGGACTTGGTGGAGGATCATTTGCTGAGTCGAGCACTGCTTCTACCGGATTTTCAATTGAAATGAATGCAAGATCTATCGAGAAAGAAAAAGAAAAAGGAAAAGAAAAAATGAACGATCAAATGGAAAAGTTAATAGAGGTATGTGTATGAAAGTCAATAAAATTTTAAAGTAATACATAAATATAAATGAATCTTAAATGTTTTACAGGATAATCAAATTTTAAAAAGGAAATATGATGAAATATTTGATATGTTTGAAGACCTGAAGAAAACAGTTTTATCCCAATCAAATACAACTCCACAACCTTCAGATCGTGGATCGTTGCAAGATAGAAGTATTAATGCAGGTCAGAGCGATCAAAGATATCAAACTCCTCCATCGAAATAGGTCTTCCATGTTATTTTTGTCGAATGTTAGTTTTCTTGAATGTTAGTTTTCTTGAATGTTAGTTTTGTTGAATGTTAATTTTGTTGAATGTTAATTTTCTTGAATGTTGTTTTTGTATTGAATATTTGTTGAATATTGAATGAATTTACAGGAATTAATATTAATTGAATGAATTTACAGGAATTAATATTAATTGCATGAATTTACAGGAATTTGCAATTTTTTTACAGGAATTCTGGAATTTTTTTTTGCAAAAAAAAAAATTGTAACGGAATTTCCGTTACAAATTTTGTAACGGAAATTCCGTTATAAATGATATTTTTCTCATTTGTAACGAAATTTCCGTTACAAATACTTAAAAATTTTGTAACAGATTTTTCGTTCCATTAACTTTAACTTCAAAGTATTTGTAACGGATTTTGGTATTTGTAACGGAAATTTTGTCTCGGACCAAAGTTAACGAAATTTCCGATTTGTAACGAAAATTCCGTTAACTTTGCTCGTCCTAACTACCTACTTTTTTTTTTAGTGTGCCCAGTCAGAATCACAGGAAGATACCAAGGATTGTGTTGGCTGACTTGCCGGTGTGAATCTCAATCCCAAGTTTGTAGTTCCTTTAATATATCTCAGAACCCTTTTTGCATATGCATATGGACATCAGTAGGATTTTGAAGAAACTGACTGATATGGTTAACTTGAGGATATGTCTGGTTTAGACATGGTGAGATACTGTAGAGAACCAATTATGCTCTTTTACAATGTCTTATCCTCTAATGGTTCCCCTAAGTTTTTACCTAACTTTGGGTTTAGTGCCAATGGTGTTCTACATGGTGTGCATTCTAGCATTTTAAACTTTGTAAGTATAACCCTGACATTTTTTTTTGACATAAGACTAGTGATTTTTTTTGTTTTATGCATTCAACTCTGAAGTAAAAATTTAGTTCTCCTAAGTTTCTACAAGCAAAGGATTTACAAGAAGGTTGTACGAGTCGACATACAAGAAGCAATTAATTATATATCTATTTTCAAACTCATAGGGTGCTTAAGTCTACAAATCACATCCACTTAATTCTCATACCTAAAAATGACTCGTCCACCCAACTATAGGACTATAAGCCAATATCCTGTGAAAGCACTCCTTATAAGCTAATTAGGAAGATCCTAGCAAATAGGATACAACTTGTGCTGCCGGACATAATAGCCCGAAATCAATGTGCCATCATCAAAGGGCGTCAGATAAGTAAAAATATTACGCCCATGCAGAAGTTCCTCCTTGGTTTCAATCGTAAATTAACGTCAAGGCGTGCTTTCATCTCTATCGACTTCGAGAAATCTTTTCATACATTAAAATGGGACTCCATCGACATATCTCTGGAATTCTATGGATTTGATCAAATTTTTTGAGAATTAATTATGTACTGCGTTTCCACAACCAGTTACTCAGCCTTGGTTGAAGAATTTTCAACGACCATTATTAAGGCGTCGAGAGGGTTACGACAGGCGCATCTCCTTTGTGTATTTATTCTCGTCTTCAATTATTTACGAAAACTCACTCAAGCTGTCATCAATGAAGGAAGGTATGAATTATATATAATAGGAGGCACAAAGATTATATCTCATCTGGCTTTCGCATATGATATCTCCTTCCATTGCCGTGCCTCACAAATTCCTTCAATACATTAAGGACAATCTTGGATGAATTTTCTCATTTCTTTGTTTGAAAATTAATCAAGGAAAACTCTTTATTATCCTCTCAAAGCTCGTATTAGATGGAGATCATCTTAGCAATATTCTTGGAGTATCGATTATCGACTAATCCATCTTGGACACAAATTGTGATTATTTAATTGCCGATCTACAAGCTTTTGTGCAGAGATGGGCAAAGAAGCCGCTCTAGTACAGTGGGAGACTACAACTTGTCGAGTGGATTTTTAAAGGAAAATTTAATTTTATTATGTAGAGAAGTTCCATCCCCAAGAATACCATCGATAAAATCAGAAGCATAACATATAAATTCATCTGGGGTTCCCAAAAAGAAGTGGCATGGTTTAGCATGACCTTCCCTTAATCGAGGGGGGATTGAGATATAATATTATAATATGTTGCAGGATGGGGTTATTATAAAGAGATCCGTAAAAATATGGACAGAAGAGAGGATATGGTCATCTTTGATGAAATTCAGGTACGTCAAAAACAGATCGCTGGACCATATTCAGGAAAACTGGGGGACTCGCTGGCCTGGAGTGATATCTTTAGGAATTGTGACCAAATCAAGAAGTGAATAAATTGCAGTTACAATTACAATATTTAATGGAGGGGGAAAGGAAATGGCCTATCAAACCGCAACATATTGGAGGTCATCCATGCCAAACAGCCACTAGACCCAATCACATTTGGAATTTGGGCATCGAGTGTTCGGAAGATGAATATATTATGTTGGAAGATACACAGACGAAAAATTTCCACACGAGATAGGCTTATGGCTAGAGGTGTCAGCGACCCAATAACATGTGTACTCTATGAGGAGACTGATGAATCTATAGATCATATATTTTTCGATTGCAGGTATTCACGATGGCTACTCGAGAACTATATTGATACCTCATGAATACTATCCAGGTGCCCAACAACTTTTCCTTCTCATCGTTAGCTTTGACGCTCCAAGGGATTAGAAAGAAATCCAAATCATGAGGACTTCACTGGTCGCTC
The DNA here is from genome assembly GCA_001185155.1 of Zostera marina. Taxonomy (NCBI): domain Eukaryota; kingdom Viridiplantae; phylum Streptophyta; class Magnoliopsida; order Alismatales; family Zosteraceae; genus Zostera; species Zostera marina. The sequence goes on from LFYR01001194.1 coordinate 78,690, forward strand.
TGATCCTCTGGACATTGGTATGGATGATTTGGAGAAAGCGCAACGTACGCTAGACCAAAGAAGGGTAAAACACTATAAAAAACCAGCACAGTTATGACGCTCATCTCCCGGTGGCCAGGCCGCCAACATAATTTTCCTTCGTAAATGAGAAATATGAGCTAGCGGCCAAGCCGCCGATGCCATTTTTTTTAGATGCTAGCAGCCTGGCCGCCTGCCAGCTCTAATTTCCCCAACGGTCGGGAGGAAGTGAGCCGAGGGCATCCTAAAACTATCAACGGTCGGGAGAAAAATTGCTGGCGGCTTGGCCGCTGGCGATTTTTCAGTAACCGGCGGCCGCCAGGATTTTTGGGAAACCCTAATTTTTACCACTTGCGCCGCCGTGGTCCCCTGTACAGTCAAACATGGGGACTGAATCACTCGACGAGGTAGATAATTGGGTAGATACAGTTGAAACCATCTTTGAAATGCTGGATGTACCAGAGGAGAAATAGGTCATATTTGGCACCTATCTGCTACGCGAGTATGCAAAAGATTGATGGAAGGGTAAGAAGATACTTAAATTTGCAATGATTTCATGGGAAGAGTTTCTTCAAGAGTTCGAAATCGAATTCCATCCATGACATCTTATTGAGGAAGCTCAAGACAAATTTCGAGACCGGGTTCAAGGAACAAAGACAGTGACGGAATATGCGAATCAGTTTGTGAGACTAGAGAAATATTTTCCTACTCTGTATGCAGATGAAGCGGGAAGAGTCCGGATATTTGTCGTGGGTTTGCAATATGGACTCCAGTCTAAAGTGATGTCTAGTGATCCTGATACATTGAGCAAGGCAGTGGATTGTGCGTATCGTCAAGATGAGGTGTTTCGACGTGGATTGAAACAAAGGCGGGTGATAGAGGAAGGACCAAATAAGAGGCCAAGACTGACCAACAACACCACACTGTTGGCTACGAGGAACAAGGTGAATATGATAATCATAATTCATTGCAAAGTACCTTAAAGATAGTAACTTATGAAAGTGAATGTGCAGGATATCTGCAGCCATTGTCAGAAGTCTCATCCTGATAAGGAACCTTGTCTCAAATGTGGAGTGGTGGGACACTTCATCAAGGATTTCCCTCGACGCATTGCCGATCACTAAGGAGGATGCAGGAGCGTCTCAGAATGTGGTAACCGGTATGATTTATATTTCGCATCATTGGGTATAGAAATTGGTTAATTCTTATAGATTATTCGAGAATTATGCATATAAAAAATAATGATAATAATAATAAATAAATAAATGTGTTAATGAAATCAAGAGTGGTGCTGATAGAGGGACATGAGGCTCAAGTGCTCTTCGACTCAGGAGCAACACAATCATTCATCTCAGAGAGATTCTCTAAGATGCTCATGCGAACCGTACAAGTACTCGGTTATGAATTTTGGGTAACGACTCCATTGGGTGAGTTTGCCACCATAGGGAAGTATTTACGAGGAATAGAAGTGATTTTGGGAGGACAAAAAATGTCTGCAGATGTGATGTTACTACAGATGAATGATTTTGATGTGATATTGGGAATGGACTAGTTAAGTAACAACTATGCCACCATATACTGTAAATATAGGAAGGTGGAAATTAATACGCCGGGGAAGAAAGGTCTGATGATTCGAGGGATAGAGGACAAGTCACGTCATGCAGTGGTGTCAGCAATAAAAGTGGAGAAGATTCTCAAAAAGGGGGGCTATGCGATTCTTTTTAGCGTCATTTCCAAAGAAAACAACGACTGAGCATTGGGAGACATCGAAGTAGTGAAAGAATTTTAGGATGTCTTCCAAGCAAACTTCGCTCTTCCACCACTATGAGAAACAGAGTTTGCAATTGAAGTAATGTCAAGGAGCACAGCAGTATCAAGGGCACCATACAGGATGGCACCAGCGGAACTCAAGGAGCTGAAATCCAACAAGAGGAACTATTAGAAAAAGGATTCATACAACCAAGTGTATCACCATGGGGAGCACCGGTTCTGTTTGTAAAGAAAAAGGATGGGTCTTTGAGGTTATGTGTCGATTACCGGATGCTCAATCAAATCACGATTAAGAACAAATATCCATTACCTAGGATTGACAATCTATTTGACCAGTGGTAAGGGGCTTCGATATTTTCCAAGATAGACTTAAAAATAGGGTATCACCAACTAAGAATCAGAGAAACATACATACATAAAACGGCCTTCAGAAGTAGATACGGACACTATGAGTTTGTAGTCATGCCATTTGGGCTAACAAACGCACAAGCAGCCTTTATGAGTATGATGAACCAAGTCTTCCGACCATTCCTGGACAAATCTGTTATTGTGTTTATGGATGACATATTGGTTTACTCCAAAGATGAAACACTCCATAAGGAGCACTTAGGAGTAGTGTTGCTCACTTTGAGAGAGAACCAGTTGTATGCCAAATTTTCAAAGTGCGAATTTTGGCTACGCACTATGCGTTTCCTAGGACATGTCATTTCCAAGGAAGGAGTGATGGTTTGGCCCGAAAAAGAAGCGGCAGTGGAACAATGGACAAAACCAAAAATGGTGATAGAGATTCGAGAGATTCGAAGTTTTCTGGGATTAGTTGGGTACTATAGGAAGTTTATTGTAGACTTTTCAAGAATAGCACTACCCTTAACGAGCTTGACCCGGAAGGGAATGAAGTTTATTTGGAACGCGAAATGTGAAGAATGTTTCCTAGAATTGAAATAGTGGTTGGTACGGTACCAATTCTAGCATTGCCTACGGAAGAGGGGGTGTTTGTCATTTATTTTGATGCATCAGGTAGTGGGTTGGGATGCGTATTAATGCAACAAGAACATGTGATTGCCTTTTCTTCACGACAACTAAAGATACATGAGAGGAACTATCCAACTCATGATCTAGAGTTGGCAGCAGTAGTGTTTGCGTTGAAAATTTGGCGCCATTATCTTTATGGAAAAACATTCGAACTGTTTACGGATCACAAGAGTCTACAATATATTTTTACGCAGAAAGAAATGAATATGAGGCAAAGACGTTGGATGGAGTTTTTAAAATATTATGACTTCACAATGTCATACTATCCAGGGAAGGCCAACGTAATGGTAGATGCACATAGTCGAAAATGGGAAAGTATGACCGCGAATATGATGATTCATGAATGGAAACTGATAGAGGACTTTGTGAAGTGGCAACCTTTTGAAATTCTTGAGAAGGGAGTGGTGATGACCGGATTAAGATGTGAATCAAAATGGTAGAAAAGATTAGAAGAGCACAACAATCATCGAGTGAGTGGTCTAGTATGTTGGAGAGCTCACAAAATGTTAAATCGGAATTGAAGGTTGTAGATGATGGGATACTTAAGTTCAGAAAACGATTGTGGGTACCAGAAGAAGGGAATCTAAGAAATGAAATCATGCAAGAGGCATATGGATCAAGGTACAACATACACCCAGGTAGTATACCAAGATGTGTAAAGACTTACAAAGAACCTTTCGGTAGAGAGGGATGAAGAAAGATATCGCAGAATTTATAACACGGTGTTTAGTATTCCAACAAGTGAAGATTGAACATCAGAGACCAGTGGGAGTGATGCAACGATTGGAAATACCAACATGGAAGTGGAAGAATGTAACCATGGACTTTGTAGTGGGTCTACCTAAGACAAAGAAAAACCATGATGCATTATGGGTGATTGTAGACAGACTCACCAAGTCAGCGCATTATATTTCCTACTATATCATACCAATCAATTTTTGGAAGATCTAGCAAAGCAATACATATATGAGATTATGAGATTAAACGGAATACCAGTATCAATTATCTCTGATCGGGATGCGCGATTTACTTCTAAATTTTGGAAGAGTGTGCAAAAAGATTGAGCTCCTAACTACAGTTCAGTACTGCTTTTCACTCTCAGACGGACGGTCAATCTGAAAGAACTATACATACCCTAGAGGACATGTTGCGACATGTGTTGTGGACTTCAAGGGGAATTGGGAAGAGCACCTACTGTTAGTGGAATTTGCATATAACAACAGCTATCACTCCAGCATTGGTTTGGCACCGTATGAGGCATTATATGGGAGACCATGCATATCTCCGATGTGTTGGGATCAGATCGGTGAAAGGGACAGTGTGGGGCAGAATTAGTACAGGACACGATCAAAAATATAAAAATAATTAGAAAAAGGTTGCTCACAGCACAAAGTAGACAAAAGAGTTACGCAGACCAAAGAAGAAAGGATTTAAACTTTGAAGTGGGAAATCATGTTTTCCTAAAAATTTCACCTACGAAAGAGGTGTTTTGATTTGGAATTAAAGGGAAACTAAGTCCGAGATATGTGGGACCATTCGAGGTATTAGAAAAAGTTGGAAAAAGAGCGTACAGAATAGCGTTACCACCAAAGTTGGCAAGAGTTCATAATGTTTTCCATGTATCCATGTTGCGAAAGTATATCATGGATCCTAATCACATAATCTACCATGAGAACCTTGGAATAGAAGATGGACTGGAACATGAAGAAGCACCATTCCAGATCATAGAGAGAAAAGAACATCGATTGCGACGAAAGATAGTATCAATGGTAAAAGTACAATGGTAAAACCATAGTGAAAAAGAAGATACATGGGAAGAAGAGAATCAGATACGAGAGCGGTATCCAGAAATACTGGACAAAAGCAAATGATGAAGGTATGTGTGATTTAATAAGCCACTATGTTAATATATAGAATTGTGACTAGCGGTAATAATTAAGGAAAGATAGTGAGGGGAATAGAAGATTAACGGATAAATTTCGGGACGAAATTTCATTAAGGAGGGGAGAAGGAAGAAAAAAAATGATATTGGAAGATGATAATAGATATAGCCATATAGGTATATGATGAGAAATTTCATTAAGGAGGGGAGAATGTAATAACTAAAAAAAATTAGAATACCTTAGTGGGCCAATTACATTGGGTTGGCCCAATTTAACTAAGGGTAGTTTAGTAATGTGGTAATAGAAATAGATAAACCCTAGGATATAAGGGTTAAAGAAAGGGAAAAAGGAGGAGAGAGGAAAAAGAAAACGGAAGTGGAGTGAAGAATTTCCACACTACGATGTGGTTGGGATACAAACGGAGACGGAACTCCGACAAGGGGTCTATCGAAACAGGGAATGAGAGATTCAACGAATGGAGCTAAGATGATGAAGATGGCAAGAATCGAATGAATATTATTGATGGAGTGGTGGTGTTTATATACAAGTATTAAATCTATAACAACTTCAATTAGTAAGAAGTTTCTAGATTTAGTTAGTTACAATACACCCCCTCGAACTGAGTGGAATTTCTTCAACCAGTTCGTTCCTAAGTTGAGTGAACGGTGTTAGTCCGAGTGATTTTGTGAGGATGTCGGCTTTCTGATTTTTTCCTGAAATATGTTGGACTGTCAAGCTTCCGTCCTCCGTTTTCTCTCTTACAAAGTGTAGGTCCATTGCGACGTGTTTTAACTTACTATGACATACTAGATTGTTTGCGATGAACGTGGCTCCTTGATTATCGCTGAGCACCCGAATTGGTCCTGGAACGATGATTCCCAATTCTAGTAATAGTGATTTTATGCCTTCTGCTTCTTCTACCGTGGATGCAATGGCACGATATTCGGCTTCGGTACTTGAGCGAGCCAGTGTAGTTTGCTTTTTCGATGACCATGAAATTAATGTATTTCCGATATATATGAGCATTCCGGTTTGACTTTTGCGATCCGTTGTATCGTCCCCCCAATCGGCGTCGCAATACCCGGTAATTGCAAAATCTTTTGCTTTCGGAAATGTTACCCCGAAATTTTGCATTCCTGATAGATAACGTAACACCTTCTTTAATGCGATGTGATGTAAAGGAGTCGGAGTGCACATGAATTGTGCCAGTTTGTTAACTGCAAATTGTATGTCTGGACGAGTTAGTGTTAAGTATTGTAGTGATCCCACTACTCGTCGATACTCCTTGCCGTCTGGTGTTGGTTCTTCTTCGGACCGTAGGTCTTGATGTGGCACCATTGGTGTGACCGATGGCTTAAGATTTGTGAGGTTGCAGCTACTTAGTAAGTTAATCAAGTATTGTTATTGTGACAGATAAATTGCATCTTCTGTTCTTTTTACTTGAACTCCTAGGAAAAAAGTCAACACTCCTAGGTCTTTAACTGGAAACTCGTTCCCCAATTTCTTGATTATTTCTTTTACCAATAGATTTGATGATCCTGTAAGAACAATGTCATCCACGTATGCAAATAGTAACACGGTCTCTCCTTTAAACATGATGAATAGTGATGAGTCGGTGTAACTTTCTTTAAATTCGAGTGTCATTAAAAATTCCCGTAATCGTTTGTACCACATCCTTGGTGATTGTTTCAACCCGTATAACGATTTGTTTAGCCGACACACGTATTCCGGATGATCTCGGTCTTCAAATCCTGCTGGTTGAGATACAATAATTCGTTCGTCCAATCTTCCATGAAGGAAAGCGTTGGATATATCAATTTGATGAAGTTCCCAATCATTTGTTATAGCTATCAATAGAACTATACGTATTGAGTTTGCTTTAACCACCGGACTGAATGTCTGTGTGTAGTCGTGACCTTCGATTTGTCGGAGCCCGTTTGCGACCCATCGAGCTTTAAACCTATCAACCAAGCCATTTTCTTTTTGTTTTACCTTGAAGATCCACTTCGTGTTGATCACATTGTCACTACTTTCTTGTGGAATTAATGACCAGGTGTTGTTTTTCTTCAATGCATGGAACTCATCTTCCATAGCCGCCTTCCACTTGGGATGACATAGTGCTGACCTCACCGATCTTGGGATGAATATGTTTGTAGCTGCTGCTATCAACGCGTATCGATGATTTGGTTTAACAATTCCTCATGCTCCCCTTGTTATCATACGTTCTTGATTTTTATTTCCAGATTGATTTATTTCCTCCGGTGAATCGCCGTCGATTGTGACGTCAATTGGTGAGGTGCTCGAATCATTTGATTGGGAATCTTCCAATCTTGTATCGTGATCTGGAGTTGGTGCAATTTCTGTTATTTGATCGATTTCCGGAGATTGATTTACACCCGGATGATGATGGTCTGACCGAGGACCCGATGAGTTGTGATCCGGAAGAAGAACAACTGGTGCTGGGATTATATTTACCTGTTCTGGAAATTTTTTACATTCACCCTTCCACAATATTTTATTTAATCAAAAATCGTTCTCCACGAACACGACGTCTGTTGAAGAGTATAACCGGCGAGCTTTAGGATCAAAACATAGATACCCCTCTTGCTTTTGAGGGTAACTGAGGAAAATACACGACGTCGATTTTGGTTCCAGTTTATTCTTTCGATACGGTCTGAGACATGGGAAACATTTTGACCCGAACACACGCATTTTGCTATAGTCGGGAATTTTGTGAAATAACGCTTCAAAAGGAGACTTTCCAGCCAAGATACCTGTTGGGTTTCGATTGTAAAGAAACGTAGTCCCAGAATTCCATTGGCATGGTAGCATGCTTGAGTAGCGCAATTGTTGTGTCAATAAGATGCCTATGACGCCTTTCCACAGATCCCATTTGATGATGACTATATGGGCAGGAAAATCTGTGTTCGATTCCAACACCTTTAAGAAAATTGGTTAATTTCTTGAATTCCAAAGCATTGTCGGTTTGTATTTTCTTTATTGGCCGTCCACTCTGCAGTTCTGCCCAACTTTTGAATTTTTTAAAAATTTCACCTACATCCGACTTTCTGACCAATGGAAACACCCAATTGAAATTGGTTGCTCCGTCGAGAAAATTATAGTACTGGTAGCCTTCAGATGAAACTACAGGTGCTGGTCCCCAGATATCTGCATATATGATCTCAAGAGGATAATTGTATGTAGAATTTGTTGCTTTATGATTTATTAAATGGCTTTTAGCTATGATACATGATTCACAATCAGAGAATTTTTGAGTAGACATGACAATATGATATTTATTAACCAATTCTTTAACTGCTCTGAAGTGTAAGTGTCCCTAGCTGTGAGTGCCATTGATCTCCTGTAACCGCCGAGAGTGCTTCTTCATTTTTCCCGATTTCTAGTGGTAGTTGATATAATCCATTTTTCTCCCGACCTTCAGCCAGCACCTTTTTAGTGTCGAGATCCCGAACTTTGACACTCTGTTTGTCAAATTCAATACAAACTCTGTTGTTAGCACATAATCGTTGCACAAATAATAAATTTCTCGAACTATCTGGTACTAGCAGCATATCATTCAAACATAAACTGATATTGTTAATTTTAGCTTTGGATTTCCCCGATTGAGTAATAGGCATACTATCCCCATTAGCCACGAAAATAGAAGAAATACCTTGATAAGGTTGTGCATCCTGGATTAGCGTACCTGACCCAGTTATATGTGTCGTTGCTCCTGAGTCAGGGTACAACATTGACATGGCACTACGATTTACAGCCAAGTTTGCCTCAGGTTGGGATTGAGTTGCAGAAGAAATTCCTACTGGAATTAAAGTTCGTCCATGTTTTGGGGGAAAACGCGCAAAATTCACTCTATTGTAACAATTAAGAGCACCGATGAATGCAATTGGCGCAAGCATTCCCAGACCGTAGAAGATGTGGTGAGCGCAGCCACTTGGGGGAGAATCGTCAGCGAGATCGTCGACAATAGCCAGCTAAGGATGAGCTGGTCCTGCTGCTCTGCTAGAGGATCATCGGTCACATTAATCCTCCCTTCCACATATTCCAGCAGCTTATACCCTCGGAGTAATGCCGAGAATTGAGCCTTCCAGGAGAAGTAGTTTTCCCCATCAAGAGTAACACATTTCATCGAACGACATGCTATGGTCAAATCTGGTGGTGATTGATGTTACGAACGCTTGAAAATCGACGCCGAGTCCTCCTAGCGCAAGAAGAATTAGTTGCGATTCTTTCATTCCTTCACCACAATCCGAGAGTTTGTCTTTGAGTATACAGATTTTTCGCAAGTATTCTTTTACCGAGAGGTCATTCTTCTTGATACTTTGCAGTTGAAACCGCAAGTGAAGGATCCGTGTCTCGGAGTCCGATGAATGCAATTGGCACAAGCATTCCCGGACCGTAGAAGATGTGGTGAGCGCAGCCACTTGGGGGAGAATCGTCAGCGAGATCGTCGACAATAGCCAGCTAAGGATGAGCTGGTCCTGCTGCTCTGCTAGAGGATCATCGGTCACATTAATCCTCCCTTCCACATATTCCAGCAGCCTATACCCTCGGAGTAATGCCGAGAATTGAGCCTTCCAGGAGAAGTAGTTTTCCCCATCAAGAGTAACACATTTCATATATTTCATCATGATGACTTTCGTCGATGAAGCAGGAGACGAGTTCTTACCGGCATCTTGAGCTCCTGCAGCGGAAGAAGGATCAGCAGAGCCGGAGCTGTTGGTTGGTGATGATACCATATCGAAACAGGGAATGAGAGATTCAACGAATGGAACTAAGATGATGAAGATGGCAAGAATCGAATGAATATTCACTACAAGATTCCTGCGTTTCAGCGACGATTCTGATCGTCGCTGAAAGTCAAAAATTGTCGCTAAATTGGTTTCAACGATGATTATTGATCGTCGCTAAAGCTTCGCTGTAGGTCGCCTCGCTAAAAATATAGCGACGATGTTGGATATCGATGATGTAATCCCACACGCGCGCTATTTTTTGGCGCCAAAAAATAGCATCATCGCTGAATCGTCGCTAATATTTGAAAAAGATCATCGCCATATCGTCGCTAAATCGTCGCTCTCAATAAATTTTAATATTCCCTGTCTCAACTTATCGTCGCTAAATCGTCGCTTTTGTTAAATTTTAATTTTCCCTGTTTCAACTTATCGTCGCTCAATCGCCGCTTAATCATCGCTAAAATATAATACAATAAAAAAAATGTTTTATTTATATGGGTGCTCATTTAGAGCCTTACTATTCAATCACACTTGTGCATACATGCAAATACAATTCGACCCTAAATACAATTCAATACCTGCAAATACAATTCAATTCACACCAATCACATACATTCAATCATACAAATTTCACATATTGAATCACAAATGAATCACAAATTAGATTAAGTGTTTATTAGAGATAATAAAGTTATAATAGGGATTACAATTACAATTACAATAGAGGTAAGTGTTTTACAATTTTTTTGTTGAACAATATTGGAAATATCTAAAGTCTTACCTTTTGGTCGAGGTGTCGAATTCAAAATAGTATCTTCTTCCCAATAATTTCTCGATAATGGAATAAGTTGGTTCAACTGAGAAGAAACAGGAACATTACTCGATGATGGACTATTCGGGTCATTGCTTGTAGCATTAGTCTGAAAATAAATGAAGGTATTCAAAAATTAATAAATTTAAAAACTAATTTAAAAACATTTATTAAACTCACATGTATATTGTCAATCAACCGTTGTTCCATCATTTTAAATCGTTTTTCGTTTTCTATTTCGAACGCTTCCATTCGTTTTT
>LFYR01001194.1:89314-143471 GCA_001185155.1 Zostera marina
AATATAAATCATAATAAGAAAGGCTCAGCTAGGGCTTTGCAGGCTCAGCTTGGCTCGGCTCAGCTAGGGCTTGTCAGGCTGAGCTTGGCTCGGCTCAGCTCGGAAAATCATCTAAACACTACGATTAAATTTTTACAGACTGATAATGGGGGCCGGGGGCATATGTTAGTAATGAGTTTAAATAATTCTAAGGAGAAAATGGAATTAGCCATATTTTCTCATGCCCTCACACTCATGAGAAGGTAGCAATTTCTTAAAGAAATCATAGGCATATTGTAGACATGGGCTTAGGATTGATGAAAAAAGCATCATTACCTCTAAACCTATGGCCATATGCATTTCATTACCTCTAAACCTATGACCATCATCCCCATATGATTTGGGGAAATAAGTTTAAAATGACCTAATTTAACATAATTTGGAAAAACATTTAAAAGGACTAAAATGACTTAACTTAGTTTATACTTTTGGGGATATTACAATTTAACTGAAACCTCTTAAAAATCAATATTTAAATGAAAAAGGTATTAAAATAAGTATTCAAAAAACTTATACAAAAATAACTAACTCTAACTAAACATTTCTAAATAATATAAAATCTAGCATAATATAACACTATAAAACTATAAAATTAAACACGATGTGAATCATATGATAGTCGATAGAAACTAAGAGTTTATAAATCGCAAACATTCATTTATTTTGAAATCGTAAACTCGAATTAAACTTACCATCATCATAAATTTAATGAAGAAGTTTGAGGCAGCTATATTAAATTCAGAACATGATATAACAAAATTTTAGAAAACAGGGATTTGAAATAGGGTTACCATGCAAGAAACAAAAAATAAATAAAGGAAGAAGAATATTAACGGAGTGTCCTGTTTTTGTTTTTTGTTTTTTTTACCCTATCACTATATCAGTAAATAGATGATGTAATGCATGTTTGAATGATAACATTATCAAATCAGAATAACATCAATCGTGATATTCATTCATAAAAATAGAAATAGAGAATTGGGTCAAATAAGAATTTTACTTTATTTTAGCATCAGAATTCTTTAATGGAAAATATTACTGATATACTGACATTAATAATCAAATTTAAATTGATGAAGCATATATATTCATAAAATTTGAACATAGTAGCATAGCTTTTAACATACCATTGCTAGCTTTAAGTTATACCGCCTCAAGATGTTTATCTAGTCCTCGATAATGTTAGGATGGTCCTTGTTTGGAAAAATATCTTTGTAGACCTGTATCCATATTAAAAGAAGAACATAGTTACAATAATTCATTTAGTAATTTATTTGATGCTTCAATTGAACATTGGCACTTGGATATAGTATACAAGCGATTTTAGGTTGTTTCATTCATTTAAAAATTTGATTTTAGAATGAATGAATAAGTGTTTAGTGTGATTAAATTTAGTGTTATTTTAGTTATAGATTTAGTATTCACTGTTATTAAATTCCCACCAAAAAAATAAATTTTTGTGGATGACCTGTTAGACTGCTAGTTTGTTTGGAATTTATGTAATTCTAATGATTACTGAACCAAAAATTCAACCAAAAATAAAGGCAATCCCACCCCCCCTTTTAGATTATATTCATCATTGTTAGCAAACCCTGAATTCAAGGATAATTGGTTTTTGGATGGGACAAAAAGCACAATGGTTCAATCACATATAGATTGCCAATGAAATGGAAGGATACAAAATCAAGGATTAAGGGCATTAAGGGATGGTTGAAAAATCAGCCATTTCTTACATTGTGTTTCTTTGATGGCTAACCTCCTGCACATAATAAATACATACCTAATGGAATACCCAACTAACTATGGAATTCAGAACATAAAAGATCAGATAAAGGAGAATCTATTAAACCTCTTAGATCAAGAGGAGCAGGACTTGAAACAGAAAAGTAGAGTGAACTGGCGGCCTTGGGGGATTCAAACACTGTTTTTTTTAGCCAAATGGTTCAACAAACAAAGGTTAGGAACTCGCTATTCAAATTAATAGATGACACTGATGATATAATCAACATCAGTTAGCTATTAATAGAAAAGGCAGTAATGTACTACCAGAAACTATTCAGTTCAGATAGAGTTAAACAATCAATCACACCATGGTTTTCAAAATTTACAACCCATAGAGTGAATGATCCAAAAGAATACCATTGTAGGAGGAAATATTTGACAACATGAGTGGTATGAAATTATGAACAACCCCTGGCCCTGATGTAATAAACACTGAATTTTTCAGGAAGTACTACTGGCAATTATCAAAAAAGAAATCATTTAGCTGGTAACTTAATTCTTCCTAGACAAATATAAACATAAAGCATATTAATCATACATTCATTATATTAATCTTAAAAGTACAAAATCCAAGAGACATTACTACCTAGAAAATAATTTCTAAAATCCTAACAAATACATTAGACGAGGTACTACCAGTCATGATATCTCCTAATCAATGTGTATTTGTGAAAGATAGAGATATCTCGGATAACTCTATCCTTGCTGAGGAATTGTTGAGAGGATTTTAGCAATAAGCTATCCATAAAAGAGCTTGCATAGCAATTGATTTTAGAAAAACATTCAACTCACTAAGTTGGAATGCTATCTATCAAACTCTAAAAGGGGTGGGGTATTCTTGTAGCTTCACCAATATGATAATGAATTGTGTTACTTCAGCAACATTTTCTATACTAGTGGAAGGTCAACCAAATAAATAACGGAATATACTTGAAATTAAAGGGAGAAGGAGATACTTGAATATAAATAACGGAATGGACTAGAGGTGATGAACTTACCTGGAAGATGCTTGACGACGGACAGGAGTGAACAAGAAGTTGTTTGTCGGAAGAAAGGAGTGATCGTCGGCAAACTGGAGGGATCGTCGGCGGATTGGAGTGATCGTCGCGACTGGAGGGATCGTCAAGAACGATTTGGGGAAATCGATTTGGGGTTTTGGGTGTTTGAGTTGGGGAAAGTAGATTTGGGGAAATCGATTTGGGGTTTTGATTTGGGGGAAATAACTATAAAATCACTTAATTTAACTAAATTTATAAATAATACCTTATTCTTTTAAAATTTTATAAATAGGTCTGCATTATTAGCGATGATAAATTTTAAATCGTCGCTAAATGTTATATCTAACGACGATTATCAACATATCATCGCTAATTAAACAAAAAAAAAGATAATCAGCGACGATATATTCATATCGTCGCTAATATCGCGGGTTATCTTCAAAATCCTTCTTGTAATTTAACGACGATCCAAAATCGTCGCTAAAATCGTTGTTGTAGACCTCTTTTCTTGTAGTGTATGTTGTCGCTTTGGCTTCAATAGTTCTTCAAACATTTGGAGATCATTTTGTCGCTTTGACCTTAATGATCTCGACCCATCTTGCGCTTCGGCCTATGGGGTAACCGTCGTTGCGGACGTAAAGTCGCTTTTGATCAGAGTGGACTATAAACATCAGTTCTGTTAGTGAATTAGATTCTGTCGCTTCGGCCAGAATCCACGCATTCTGTCGCTTCGGCCAGAATCCGATTCTAATAGTGAATCCACGCATTCTGTTGCTTCGGCCATAATCAGATTCTAACACTGAATCCACGCATTCTGTCGCTTCTGCCAGAATCTACAGCAAAAGTCGCTCCTGATCAGAGTAGGACTATAAACATGTAGTTCCATTGGCCTGGAACTAGATTCTGATAATGAATCAGTCCATCTGATAGTGCATGGACCACGCGGAGTCATTTGTGTCGCTGTGAGCGCAATGACTCAATCCCATCTTGTCGCTTTGGCCTTGATGAGGATCACCTTGCTTGGGGGGGTATACTGGCGGTACACACGTGTTTTTCCATGCTCTTTTCAGGGGGGAGTACTGGTGAGACATGCCTGATTACGTCAGTCACTCCCAGCAACGCCCTTCAACAAGGACTAGGGTTCCGTCGCTTTATGCAGGACCCCCGGAGAGTTCCACAAATGCGGAGGAAGTGTCTACGTCAAGTACTCAAGGAAACACCTGGGAATCACCGACTGGGACTACCAAGTCGCCGACTCCAGGCCTCGTGGTCAGTTCTGGTAGACTGCCAACCTGGCTCATGGGGAGTCGGCGACTCCACCTCTGAATCGGAGACTCCCATACCTGAGTCGCCGATTCCCAGCCGTTACTTGGGAGGGCCCACGTCATTATGGCACCCTTCAATAGGGCACCATAATGGGGTGGGCCCCACGCTAATGAATGGGGAAACGTCCCCCAAGACCCTATAAAAGGGGTCCTTGGGGGTCCTCTACTCCCAAGTCATTCCCACTTGACCACACCACACCAGAGCAATCCAAGGAGCTCGAATCGCCTACTCCCAAGAGAGTCGTCGATTCCCCTCCACTTCTGCAGGTACATTGACGTAGAGCGCGCGTCGTGGACTCCAAAGCCTTCGGCCCTCCTCGCAACCCCGCGAGCCTACTGGTAGCAGATTTCGTGCTTCATCAGAAGTCAAGTCTTGGACGAGTTGCACAGCTCACGTATAGGGGGACATTCTAGGTACTTCCGGACTCTCAGACGAGCACGATAGAGTTTCTACTGGAGAGGTATGAGCTCTTTCATTGGAGAATATATAGCAAGCTACGTGATCTGCCAGCAAGTTAAATCCACAGCCTTGAAACCAATGGGTCTTCTCCAACCCTTACCAATTCCGGTGGCAGTGTGGGAAGACGTTAGTATGGATTTTGTGATAGGGTTACCTCCGGCGAAGGGACAAGCCGTCATTGTGGTGGTAGTCGACCGACTCACCAAATATTGCCATCTGGGTAGCTTACCAGCAAATTACTTGGCAACTCTGGTTGCAGACTATTTCATCAAACAGGTCGTGCGGCTCCACGACGTCCCCAAAACCATCGTCTCCGACTGGGACAAAATATTCATCAGCAAGTTCTGGAAGGAGCTGTTTACGAAAAGCGGAACGACATTGAAGATATCGTCGGCGTACCACCCGGAAACCGACGGCCAGACGGAAATCGTAAACAAGACGATTGAACAGTATTTGCGAACCACGATTCAGGACATTATCAAGAGCTGGGTCGAACTGTTGCCGTGGACAGAGCTCTGGTATAATACCTCCTACCACCACAGCATAGGGATGTCACTCTTCCAAGCGGTTTACGGAAGAACTCCACCCTAGATGATCGATTACAGAGTAGGGATTTCGAATGTTGAAGCCGTAGACGTTCTATTGAAACAGAGAGACCAGCTGCTGCGGAAGTTAAAGATCAATTTGCAATCTGCCTAGGAACGAATGAAAAAGTACGAGGATTTAAAGCGTCGTCCGTTTGAATTCGAAATCGGCAATTGGGTTTGGTTGCGTCTGCAACCATATCGGCAGAATTCAGTCAGCCGTCGATCGTGTGTAAAGTTAGCTAAGCGTTACTACGAACCCTTTAAGATCGAGCATAAGGTGAGTGCAGTTGCTTATCACCTCAAATTACCACCGGAAAGTAGTATCTTCCCAGTATTTCACATCGCGCTGCTAAAGCCATTCCACGGAGACAACCCGGAGAAGATGATCAGTCCGTTACCCCCTTTGGCAGTAGAGGGTCATCCACTTATCTGTCCATCTAAAGTAATAGCGTATCGCAGATTAAACAGAGAGGGGAAACAAGGAAGCAAGTTCTAATAGAATGGGCGGGATTGCCCAGTGAGGATCGTTCATGGGAGGACCTCGGCTCAGTCGAAAGATTAATGTCAAATGGAAATCTTGAGGACAAGATTTCGGCGGAAGGAGGAAGGGATGTAACAGTCCAGTTAGAGCTAGATTCCGTGGTAGAACGATTGCAGAAGGATCTGGAGTTAGTGGAACAGAGGATCGTGCCCAGCAACGTTCCAACATAATCCGGCAATCAATGAAGGATCAGAATTATGTGTACTATTAAATAAAAGATGTAATTAGCAATTAGTTAGGTAGTCGTGGATGAATAACCACGTGTCACTCAGAAATTGGCGGATAGTTATTTTAAATACAAGGCGGAATCCCTGTTGGGGATTATCGAATTTCAACCCAATTTCCCAATCCTCTCAACTCCGGCTCCCTCGGGAGAGTTCTTCCCCAACCTCCGGCTCCCAATCGGGAGAATTCTGCTCTTCGTCTCAACTCGCGGTTACGGCAACGTAACAGTTATTTACCTTGTCCATGCTCGTCCTGCACGAATAGTGAAGTGTTTTTTATAAAGGAGATGAGGAAACATGTTTTCATAAATGGTTGGTTGAAACATTACGACGTTTGGACACGTCAAGGAGAGTTACCGAGTAGATATGGTGAGAAAAAAGTGAAACGATAAGAGACAGTGCGGGAAACTGGTAACGATATGATTGGATTGGTTCGTGCGGTTTACGGAGAACATGTAGTCGAGAATACAGTCGACGAAGAATTTCTCGAAGCAGAACCTCTTGAATACGAGCCTGTCCATGAAGATCCAGTCGAAGAAGATCCAGAGCACAGATATGATGATTCGTTCTTACGCCGTTTAAAAGAATGTGAAGAACAGTTATATCCAGGTTGCACAGAGTTTTCGAAACTATCTTTTATCTTGGAATTGTATCAGTTGAAATAAGACAATCATTGGAGTGATAAAAGTTTTCAGAAATGATTATCCATCATGCGTCGTGCTATTCCAAATGGAGAGTCGACCATTCCGAAAACCATGTACCATGCGAAATCGGTGGTTCGTGACTTGGGACTCAATTATACGAAAATCGATGCATGTTGCAACGATTGTATTTTATATCGAAATGAATAGCTGGACCGGTACAATATCGATGGATGTATCCAATAGAGAGGTATATATATTCATACAATTATAAATAATTATAATTAAATTTATAATTGATATGTCTTGATCATACAATATATATTTTCATTTTAGGTATCTTCTGACTTTAAAAAATCATATGACGGTACGTAGTCACCCGGAAGGATCTATTGCGGAAAGTTATCTTGCTGAAGAATCAATGACGTTTTGTTCTCGGTTTTTACAAAATGTCGAGACAAAATCAAATCAACCAGATAGGTATATCGATGGGTTTTTAAATGCACCGACTGATATAACGTTGACTACTGATGCAGCACCAGATGCAGTTTGGTCGGAAAAATTCAAGGAATTGGAGGTATTTTAAATATATTTCAATAATTTTGTTGATTATCAAATTCATTTTTGTTTTCATTTTCAGAACAAGTGTAACGCGAGTCAGAAAGACGTGTCCAAATACAAGAAGAAGTTCAATTCTATGAAATCTTATATCAAAAAGCTTAATAAAACTTTGAAGACTTCCGGACTCGACTTGACGCACATGACTTCCACTTCAAAGTCCAGCATACCGTCTGCATTAGAATCAGATATTTCGGATTCTGAATCAGAAGACTCGCTTTCAGACGAGTGTTGATTACAAAATTTACATTTGCTTATTCAAACTTCGAATGTTTATCGATTCTCTAATTTAGTTTCTTTTTAATAAAAAACATCGATTTCAAATTCAATTTAAAAATCACTTTCTCAAATATCGATTTCTAATTCAAAAAACAACGATTCGAACGCTAAATATAGAAGCATGTTTTAAAAAAAAGCAAACATTGTATGACGGATTTCCGCCATTCATACACTTTTACTAAGGTTTAGATGGCGGAAATCCTCCATCTAAATATGGGCACAACCGCCCTCTCCCAGTTATAGATGGCGGATATCCGCCATCTATAAACTTAGGGAACCGCCTGATGTACTTATGATGGCGGAAATTCGCCATCTAATGTTACAAGATAGTCGGCGGACATCCGTCATCAATAAAATTAACCGCCATCAATGAATTGGCGCCAAACTTTTTCCGCGCCATATTTTAGATGGCGGATTTCCGCCATCTAAAAATTTTCAGTTCCCGCGAAAAATTTCAGATTAGATGGCGGAAATCCGCCATCTATACATTTTTTGGTGGGAAATGGGGATGAATAATAGATGACGGTCTTTAGATGGCGGTTATGGGGTTTTAATGACGGTTTCCTAGATGGCGGATTTCCGCCGACTATCACTTTAGATGACGAAAATCCACCATCTAAAGTGATAGTCGGCGGAAATCCGCCATCTAAAGACCGCCATACAAGGTTTTATTTCTTCTAATGTGATCAATTAAGAAGAGGAAAAAGGTTAAAATCTGCCCCAATGAATTTAGCTAAAAACTATACATCAGAATATCTTCTACCAAGAGCTTTAATAGATGATGTAACTGATCCAAGTTCAAAAGAGCCAAAGAACTTTAAGGAGGCTGTAAATTCAGAAATATGGAATAAAGCTATGCAAGAAGAATTTGAAGCCAGCTTACAGATAAATGAAACTTGGGATTTAGTACCATTTGATAAATCAATGAATCTAGTTGGTTGTAGATGGGTGTATAAAATAAAAAGGAAAAATGATGGATCTATTGAAAGACATAAGACCAGACTGGTGGCACAAGGCTATAAACAGATAGAAGGGGTAGATTTCAATTTAGTATATAGTCCAGTAATAAAATCACCAACTATTCGTATAGTTATGTCTATAGCTGTATCTAAAGGTCTCATTTTGAGGCAATTAGATGTTAAAAATGCCTTTTTACAAGGAAAATTATATGAACTAGTATTTATGAAGCAATCTCCAGGATATAAAAATGAGAAATATCCTAGTCATGTATGTAAGCTGAATAAGGCAATCTATAGTCTAAAACAAGCACCTAGAGCTTGATACTCTAGATTAAGTACCTATTTGGTACATATTGGTTTAAAAATAGTCTGGCTGATACATCCTTATTTGTATATAGCAAATTTGACCATTATATTTGGATATTAGTATATGTGGATGATTTAATTGTAAGTGGGAGTAATACTAAGGTAGTAGAGAATGTGATCAAAATGATCTGTAATGAATTTAGATGCAGAGATTTGGGAGTGGTGAAATCATTTCTAGGGATAGAAGTAATTAGAGAAGATGACGGATCATTAATGCTAAATCAGACCAGATATGCAACTGATCTGTTACTAAAATTTAATATGAGTTTATGTAAACCTTGTAAGTCTCCAGCACCCATTGGTTCTAAATTACTTCGTAATGAAGGAGAGATTTTGGAGAATCCAACTTCTTTCAGGGCATAAGTAGGGTCACGACAATACCTTACAATTACTAGACCAGACTTGTCATATTATGTAAATCAAGTTTCTCAGTTTTTATAAACACCTAGAACTTCCCATATGACAGCTGCAAAAAAAGAATACTTAGGTTTGTAAAAGGATCAATTATGAATGAAATTAGATTTACTAAGACAAGGTCTTTTAATCTAGTGGGTTTCTATGATTCAGATTTTGCAGGAGATCCTAATGA
The DNA here is from genome assembly GCA_001185155.1 of Zostera marina. Lineage (NCBI taxonomy): Eukaryota > Viridiplantae > Streptophyta > Magnoliopsida > Alismatales > Zosteraceae > Zostera > Zostera marina. The sequence goes on from LFYR01001194.1 coordinate 98,723, forward strand.
CAGGAGATCAGTAACAGGAATTTGTATATTCCTGGGAGGAAATTTAATAATGTGGTCTTCCAAAAAGCAGGCTACAGTATTTAGATCTAGTGCTGAAGCAGAATATAGGTCATTAGGATATACAACTGTAGATCTTAGGTGGTGTTCATTAATATGCAGGGATTTAAATATTTTCATCCCAACACCAACTATATTTTGTGATAACTCATCTGCTATTTTTCTTGCTGCTTCTAATCCAGTGAATAGGAGTGGCTCTAATTAAACATATTGATACAGATTTTCATTTTGTGAGAGAAATTATCAGTAGGAAAGCGTTGATACTTAAGTATGTTCCTACTAGCAATCAATTAGCAGATTTTTTCACAAAAGCATTAGGAACTGATAGGTTCTTAGAGCTAAGTAGGAAAATTAAAATAGGAGTGTGTAGAAAATTAGATAATTCATTTAAACTACAGGGTTTTCCATCTTTCTCAGCAGAAACTTAACCTCCTGGCAAACCAAAAAACAACACACGGTGGCAAGATCTTCAGCAGAAGCGGAGTATAGAGCGATAGTACACACAACATGCGAAATAACAAGGCTGAGACAGCTCTTAAAAGAAATGGAAATAAATGTACCGGTCCCGACGATATTCACTGACAGTTCTTCAGCAAGAGCAATCACGATCAACCCTGTGCGGCATCGAAGAACGAAACATATAGAGATAGACATTCACACAACGAGGGATCAAGTACTAGAAAAGAAAATAATACTACAGAAAGTCGACACAAAAGAAAACGTAGCTGACATACTCACGAAGTACGTGACCGGAGCACTATTCAGGCACCTTCGAGAGAAACTAAAGATAAGAGACCTGCATGCAACAACAAACATATAAGGAAAAAATAGCAATGATCGATCAATACATGCAGACCATACCCGCTCTTTTCCAGCACTCACAGGATTTCCCACTCGAAAACCAGTAAACCCGAAAAGGAAAGATGAGCCAAATAAATCCGACACTTGGCTTTTATATGCGTCCAAGTGGACCAACCATTCACTTTTTGAGGGGGGGAGTTGCTATATTTAATCTTTCATCGATACCCACGAGCTGACGCTTCGACTTCACGACCGTTGTCACAGATGTTATAAATATAAGAGCAGTAACTCTTAGCAAACTACATGGCTTTATTTGAATCTGTCCAAGATCATTCTCTCCACGGGAATCCCTGTCTCTCAATCTGTCTTCGACACTGGTCTTTGAATCTTCTTTGCATTCTCCGTTTTCAAGCAGTTACTGCACTACGTGATTCACTCAATAATCTCTCTTTAGATATCTCATTCACCACGATGCGGTTCAGTAACTTCTTATTTATTTATTTACGTACTCATATACATATTCATATTCCATGTAACGCATTCATTAATAAATATAAACTTCAATATTTGCTGGATAATATTTACATTCAAAACGTTGTTTAGCTATCAAGTTCAAGATCTTACACATCACAAGGATCAAAAGATTGGGGTTTTAATAAAATCGACAAAACCCAAATTGAAAGGGTTCTATTAATTTTTACACTCCATATGTTGTCGTTATGCCAGTCAGCACTCAACATCCACCAAAGTCCTTGTTGTGAAGTTCTCATGTGTTCGTCGTCATCCAAGCTTGTTCTTCCGATCCTTTCTATCATTATTCTCCTATCTTCTATTTGATGGGTTCTTTTTTGGCACCAATACTAGCCTCCAATCCGTCACTGATAAAATGTCGCCAAATTTGGTTCAAATGGTGGATTTCCATCACGAATAGATCTGTCCAAAACAGTCCCTACACCTATGATATCTACATCAAAATTAAATTCAATTGAGTTTCTATTATTGATAAATTCTGACATATCTATTATTGGTGCTTTGCAATATCTCGACATACCTGTCCAGAAATTGCCTTCCTGTAAATAAACTGTACCATTTCCTACAAAATCCAACAAACATTCATTTGGCAACAACAAAGCGTTATCTACAATATCTTTAAGGAAAAAGTAAATACGAGCTTTTATTTACATCTTTAGCACATGCAATACTTACAAGTTACAACATACACATATGCAGATTGGGCAGGATCTATTGATGATTGACGGAGCACCGTATGATGATCGAGGGAGGGGTATGCAACTTTTTTTAGTAATATATAACCTTGTTTCTTGGTCAACAAAGAAATAAGCCACGGTAGCAAGATCTTCCACCGAAGCAGAGATATTCATTTTCAAATCTATTATTGTTAATACAGGTAGATCTAAAATATTTAAAAATCTGAGATTTGTCTATAAATGAGAACATTTTCTATACACTATTTCAACAAAAAAGAAAAAGAAAAAAATGACGTCTTCAACAGAGAGATTGTCGAATTTTCAAACCACAAAAAATATTCATGCGGAAGAGGAGGAGAAGTTACTGTCAAGCGCCGAGATGGACGAGTTATCTTCGATGGTCGGTCAGAAGCTGGAAGACAAATAATATGGCACCATCATCCAGAAACTACGGCCAACCACAAATGTAACCATGCGCGAAATCCCCAAAGAGCTTCAAGATAATGATGATGGGGAGTCTTACTACGAGCCTAAACTCATTTCCATCGGGCCATACCATCTTAAGAACGAAAAGCTTGATCCCATGCAAAAACTGAAGTTGAAATACCTCAGTGATTTGCTTGCTCGTAACAAGAAGAATAATGTGGATGCGTACATGGATGCGATCAAAAATCAGTATGATAATGAAAAACAAAAGTATTGCGGATTTGAGGATTTAAAAATCTCTAAAAAAGAATTTCTGAAGATGTTGTTTTTGGATGGATGTTTTCTTGTTGAATTACTGTTGAAACATAATGAAGGTTTGCTGATGTTTTCTGGGATAGATATTGATGACCTCAATCATGATTTGATGCTTATCGAGAATCAGGTACCTTTTTCTGTTCTCAATTGTATATATAAAAATACAGAATGGGAATTACAAAATAAATTCAGCCTCTTTGATTTGGCGGTTCATTACATACACAACGAAAAAAAGAAAAGTCTTGTGTATAAAGAAGTCGATAACGTCGACCATCTTCTGCATCTTCTTTATATATGCCGGTCAACCAGTGAGCTTAAATTAATAAATAGTGATATTAAGGAGAATATTAACAAATGTTGGCGGTTTTTTACAACACATTATGGATTTGACTATGTGTTCTATTGCATCATCTGCGCATTTTGGATATCGATTAGCTTCGACCTTGAAGATGGCAAATCTGAGATGGGCAAAGAATTTTTAATATACACGATTTCCTTCTCGACTGTAGTTTTTGTACTGTGGATGAAGATTGATAAATGGAGTTCGTTTTTCTTGGTGATAGTTGTGTATAAAATTATCAGTTTATTCGAAAATCGACTCAAATTTAACACATCTTGGTGGACTGCAAAAGACTTGGGAAAGACTTCTTCTTTAGTACATGGTCCTACATCTATCCCTTCAGTCAAAGAAATCACTTATGCTGGGGTACGATGGTCAGGGTCAGTTACCAGCCACTCAAAGCCATACAAGATATCCTTTTCTTCGAATACGAATACGATGAAGGCCGGATCGATGCAGATAAATGACAATAGCTTCTCCGAGTTTGAAAATTTGTTGATCTATGAACAAGTCTACTTCATTCCTAGATTGGATAGAAATCAGATTAAAGAAGAGTTTTCGTATATTTCATCTTACACATTGTATATGAGAAGCATGATGGAAAAAGTTGAAGATGTTAAATTGCTAGAAAAACATGGGGTTTTCAACATTTTATCGAGTTCCATTGAAGCTGAGAAAATCAGGAATTTCTTTCATAAAAAACGGTCATGGTTGGTGCTTACCAAATCCCAACAGGAAAAAATCGGAGTTCAATTTGAAGCACTCAAAAAAGTCGTCCATAAAGGTCACTCCAAACGTAGAACCAGACTTGTAAAAGAATACTTCGTCAGCTTACTCGTGGTATTTGCTTTTTTTGGATTCCTGATTGTTAATGTTTTTACATGCGTATCAATGATCTACGCAATAAAGTCATACACTCAGGATAAAAAGAACTGAAAAGAAGAAAATAAAAAAGACTCAAGAAGGTTTTTGTGCTTGGATTCAATTATACGTTTTATTTGAAAGTTTGATGTTTTTCATGTATTTTTTCATTTTAATGATTTGGCTTTTCAAATGAATAAAATTGACGTATCTTATTATTATATAATTAGACTATATAACTAATGTGACAGAGCCAATAAGCTTCTTGCTTAATTTTTTTACTTATGTTTTTTTTTAAATTTCTATACTCTTTGTAAATTGAACATTGACCTTATTTTTTAATGAAATTTAATTGTTTAAAAAAAAAAGTTTGTAAAGATCATATTGTACAGGCCCGGAGATTATATTAACTTATCACAGTTATTATTAATTTTTATGAAAAATCATAATTCGAATCTCGTTAAATTAAGTGTACTTTAATTAAATTTTCACTGCAATATAACCATTGATTGTAAGAATATAAATGTGTAACATATTATAATTAGTAATGAATATATATTATATAATTACTGTTAAAATAAAGATATGGAAATTAGATGATTAATCTTCTTATACTAGTGTTAATTAAAGACTTGTTGCTGATCAATGGAAGTAAATCATCATGTTGCAGCTCAAGTCCTGAAGAGTAATTATAGGGTTAATTAAGTTTAATTCTATTTGTAATTTCATGTTGTAAATTAAATGATCCAGAGATCATGTATTAAGCCCTAACCTATACTATGGGCCCAACTCGACAGTTCCAATATAAAAAAGCGTCTAGGGTTTCCACTTCTTCCAATCTTTTCCTCTTCTTTCTTTTTCGTCAACTTTTAAAACCTTCACTACAAAAAAAAGGACATTGTATGACGGCCTTTAGATGATGGATTTCCGCCATCAATAATTCCTTTTTTTTGATTGGGGACATCCGCCATCAATTGTTGAAGTCCGTCGAGAAAAGATTTTGGCTCGACGGCGGTTCAAATTTATTTTCGATGGCGGATTTTCGCCATCTAAAACATTCCGCCCAAAATTTCGAATCTCCCCCAATATTTAACCCGATTACCCGATTAAATTAACTTAACATGGCGGACATCCGTCATGTTATGTTTTCGGGGAATCGGCCGGAAAAAGCCCGCCCAAATTTCGATTGGGCGGACTTTTCCGTCTATGACGGCGAAACTTAATGCCCCATATCGCAGACAGAACGTGACTATTCCCAAACCGCCTGATGTACTTATGATGGCGGATTTCTACCATCTTATGTTACAGACTTACAGAGATAGCCGGCGGACATCCTCCATCAATATAATTAACCGCCATCGATGAATTGACGCCAACATTTTTCGCACCATATTTTACATGGCGGATGTCCGCCATCTTATAATTTTCAATTCCCGCGAAAATTTTCAGATTAGATGGCGGAAATCCGTCATGTATATTTTTTTTGGTGGGAAATGAGGATGAATAATAGATGACGGTCTTTAGATGGAGGTTATGGGGTTATAATGACGGTCATTTCCATGACGGTCTTTAGATGGCGGATTTCCTCCATTGATCACTTATGATGGCGGAAATCCGCCATCTAAAGACCGTCATATGAGGTCTTATTTCTTGTAGTGCTTGTCTAGAATTTTAATTTCATGGTATCAGAACCTAAGTTGCAATTTTCCGATCAAATGAGAACGTGATGTCAAAGGATGGAAAGATCATCGTGGCTACTAAGTTGAAAGTTATGGGAGGCCCTGAGTTTGTGTCGCCAGGACAGGAAAAGCATTTACTATGTGCATGCATCCGACATGTTGGGGTCGTGTTTAGTGAAGAAGAAGCTCATAGGCGAAACCAACTTCTACCGATGGCAATGTGCTATGAAGGTGGTGCTAGTGGCTCGACAGAAGCTAGGGTTTACAACGGACGACATCATCAAACCAACGGTCGACTCCAAGGATCACGAGATGTGGGAAACATGTAACAGACTTGTGCTGTCGTGGCTTTATTTCAACATTGTTGAACCAGAGATAGAGACCACCTTGATTTACACGGACTCGGGGAAAGTGGCTTGGAAGGACTTGGAGGATTGTTACAAGATCGCGAACAAAGCCTCAGATCTTCCAGATGAAGTATAATATAAGCATCATGTCTCAAGGCATGAGGATAATGTATGTATTTATTTTCAAAAACTTAAGAGTCTTTGAGATCGGTTACATTCTTGCATTAAGAATCCAGTCTGTACCTGTGGGAAATGTACATGTGATGTACTCAAGCAGTTTTCGGAGTTAGAGGCTGAAGACAGAGTACTGCAGTTTCTGCTTGGGTTGCATGAAGGATTTATGCCGATCCGAGGACATATATTGTCTTTCAATGAAATACTTTGAGGATTTATCAAAAAAACTTTATATAAAATATTAAAAAACCCGATTCCTAAAATATATGGTCTTGGGTCGTTTCAAATCCTGAATCCGCCACTAATACCAGCTATGGAGTTAGAATTGGAATTTAGAGACGACTCAAAATAATTAAAGAGATCGAGCGTCCTAAATATTGAACTAAGAATGGAACTATAAGTTGATAGAAATAAAAAAACTTTCTACACAAAAGATGAGGTTGAAATGTGGATATTGGTCAAGCTTCGACCATATCCACTACAAGAAAACAGGACTACGTCCACGGGCTTAGCCACTGATTACCAAAAACATCCACGGCATAATGTGTGGCTAAATCAAATGGCCGTGGTTAATATTTAGTCACAAAAAATCAATTTTGTGGTTCAAAATCAATAGCCACCAAACCTACGACCACGTCCGCTCCCGTGGCTAATTCCCGTAGCTAAATCAATTTAGCCACGGATTTGATCAAAGGGCCACTGATCTTGGCCGTGGACTTAGACCTGTTTTCTTATAGTAATCGTCAATTGACAGTAGCTTGTCGATCGTCTACACAAAAAATTATCTAACGTCATCAAACATTCACAATTCGGATTCTTGCCGTCTTTTTCCTTTTCTTTTTTGTTGTTGTCTTCTTCACTCCAATGTTAGACATTAAAAATTATTTTTCAAACAGATTTAGAGAAGATCAAAGAATTATAGGATTTCTTCAAAAATAAACCACACATGAAAAGCAATAAAATTATAATAATGAAAGGGAGCGAGGTTAACCTACCTTTAACTAAAAGTTAGGTTAATTCTTAATCTCCCTTCATTTTGCAATCAACAGCCTAAATTCAATTTCGGTTTTTAATTTAATTATAAAACCTTAAGATTTAAAAATTACAAATTAAGGATTGCAAAATTTAAAAATTAAATAATGCAAAAGTAAAAAATACTTCGATAAAATTACTCATATTATTAGTCTTATTAATCGTATACATAATTCTAAAAACCCTAAAAACTAAAAAATCAAGAAGCAAAGTGAAATAAAATCAAAAGATGAACTCACCGGAGAAGGAAAACGAGTGTTGAATGGAGAATTAACTCATGTCGGAGTTACATTGATACAATGCGATAGGGAGAGCTAGAGAGTATAATGCGATGAAAAACGAAGAGAAAGGATGGACGACTTTTATTTTTGATATGATAACTTACAATGAAAGTAAAATAGGTTTTTTTTAATAAAAAAATCACCCCTATATTTCAAGCTAACAAGTTAAGGTTGAATGGATAAGTTTTGGTTTGGGCTTGCTTCAGTTGCTTGATGGATGTATCAAGCTTAGTTAGTAATCAAGCTTGAGTTTGGTTCATTAGTGATGAAGCACGTACGGAATCTGCTACCAGTGGGCTCGCGGGGTGGCGAGATGAGCCGGAGGCTGTGGAGTCCACGACGCGCGCTCTACGTCAAACACCTGCAGAAGAGGAGGGGAATCGGCGACTCACGTGGGAGTAGGCGATTCGGGCTCCTTGGTTGCTCTAGTGTGGAGTGTGAGTCAAGAGAGTAAGTTGTGAATGGAGGACACCCCTCGTTTCCATTCAATGGAGTGGGGCCCACCTCATTATGGTGCCCTATTGAAGGGTGCCATAATGGGGTGGGCCCGCCGTGTAACGGCTGGGAGTCGGCGACTCAGGTGTGGGAGTCGCCGATCCAGGAGTGGAGTCGCCGATTCCTTGGAGGCCAAGTCCTCGGTCTACCAGACCCGAGATCCCTGGCTGGAATCGGCGATTCACCCTTGGAGTCGGCGACTTGGTAGTCCCAGTCGGCGACTCCCAAGTGTTAACTTGGGCTCTTGACGTAGACACGTGCTCCGCACCGTGGAAGCCTTTCCGGGGGTTCAGCCTATAGCGACGGAACCTTATTCCTTGTTTGAAGGGCGTTGCTGGGAGTGACTGACGTAATCAGGCATGTCTCACCAGTACTCCCCCCTGAAGAGAGTATGGCTGAACACCCGTGTACCGCCAATTAGCTTACATGCTTGAGCCTAAACAAGCCCAAGCTCAAGTCAAGCCCGAGCTGCTTGTAAGCTTAGGCTTAAATTTGCATCTCTAATCACCACTTAAATTAAATCACTTTGATTTAGACCAATTTCATTAATTTTATAATTAAAAAATATATTCAAATTGTCCTTAATTAATCAACTACTATATAACAATCAACAACTCATACCAAAATTAATTAAATATATAAAAAATGTTTAAGGTGATTACCAATATATTAAGAATATATGTGTGCACCACTAAGTTTAATGATAATCATTGGAATTTAAAAAATATAGTTTACAAAAAATATATTATTTTTAAATAAATCAATGTATTTTTTAATTTCTATAGTAATTAATTACCATTTTTAATACTAAGTTAATTATCAAGCAAAGTTATAAGACAACGTTAATAGGTTTTCTGAGATAGTCTTTAAAGAGGTCATTAAAACATCAGTCTCTCCTTTGATCTGAAATAGATGTCGGTCTTTAGATGACGGTTATGAAGTTATAACGGCGGTCATTGTCATTACTACGGTCTTTAGATGGCGGATTTCCGCCATTGATCACTTATATATGACGGCGGAAATCCGCTATCTAAAGACCGTCATACAAGGTCTTATTTCTTGTAGTGTAAGAAGAGTTGTTGTTACCTTTTGGAAATATCTACGATAAAAGTATGAGAGATGCAGGTATTATTATTATTGGAGGTTGGTATCTTAGGCAGAGATATTATTTTTATTATTGATTTATTTAACACTCTTCTTTAATTTATTATTATTGATTTATTTAAGACTCTTCTTTAATTTATTATTATTGATGGGGGTCCTCACCTAGGCAGAAATATTCATTTTCAAATCTATTATTGTTAATACAGGTAGATCTAAAATATTTAAAAATCTGAGATTTGTCTATAAATGGGAACATTTTCTATACACTATTTCAACAAAAAAGAAAAAGAAAAAATGACGTCTTCAACAGAGAGACTGTCGAATTTTCAAACCACAATAAATATTCATACAGAAGAAGAGGGGAATCTACTGTCAAACGCCGAGATGGACGAGTTATCTTCGATGGTCGGTCAGAAGATGGAAGACAAATATTGCACCATCATCCAGAAACTACAGCCAACCACAAATGTAACCATGTGCGAAATCCCCAAAGAGCTTCAAGATAATGATGATGGGGAGTCTTACTACGAGCCTAAATTCATTTCCATCGGGCCATACCATCTGAAGAACGAAAAGCTTGATTCCATGCAAAAACTGAAGTTGAAATACCTCAGTGATTTGCTTGCTCGTAACAAGAAGAATAATGTGGATGCGTACATGGATGCGATCAAAAATCAGTATGATAATGAAAAACAAAAGTATTGCGGATTTGAGGATTTAAAAATCTCTAAAAAAGAATTTCTGAAGATGTTGTTTTTGGATGGATGTTTTCTTGTTGAATTACTGTTGAAACATAATGATGGTTGGCTGATGTTCTCTGGGATAGATATTGATGACCTCAATCATGATTTGATGCTTATCGAGAATCAGGTACCTTTTTCTGTTCTCAATTGTATATATAAAAATACAGAATGGGAATTACAAAATAAATTCAGCCTCTTTGATTTGGCGGTTCATTACATACACAACGAAAAAAAGAAAAGTCTTGTGTATAAAGAAGTCGATAATGTCGACCATCTTCTGCATCTTCTTTATATATGCCGGTCAACCAGTGAGCTTAAATTAATAAATAGTGATATTAAGGAGAATATTAACAAATGTTGGCGGTTTTTTACAACACATTATGGATTTGACTATGTGTTCTATTGCATCATCTGCGCATTTTGGATATGGATTAGCTTCCACCTTGAAGATGGCAAATCTGAGATGGACAAAGAATTTTTAATATACACGATTTCCTTCTCGACTGTAGTTTTTGTACTGTGGATGAAGATTGATAAATGGAGTTCGTTTTTCTTGGTGATAGTTGTGTATAAAATTATCAGTTTATTCGAAAATCGACTCAAATTTAACACATCTTGGTGGACTGCTAAAGACTTGGGAAAGACTTCTTCTTTAGTACATGGTCCTACATCTATCCCTTCAGTCAAAGAAATCACTTATGCTGGGGTACGATGGTCAGGGTCAGTTACCAGCCACTCAAAGCCATACAAGATATCCTTTTCTTCGAATACGAATACGATGAAGGCCGGATCGATGCAGATAAATGACAATAGCTTCTCCGAGTTTGAAAATTTGTTGATCTATGAACAAGTCTACTTCATTCCTAGATTGGATAGAAATCAGATTAAAGAAGAGTTTTCGTATATTTCATCTTACACATTGTATATGAGAAGCATGATGGAAAAAGTTGAAGATGTTAAATTGCTAGAAAAACATGGGGTTTTCAACATTTTATCGAGTTCCATTGAAGCTGAGAAAATCAGGAATTTCTTTCATAAAAAACGGTCATGGTTGGTGCTTACCAAATCCCAACAGGAAAAAATCGGAGTTCAATTTGAAGCACTCAAAAAAGTCGTCCATAAAGGTCACTCCAAACGTAGAACCAGACTTGTAAAAGAATACTTCGTCAGCTTACTCGTGGTATTTGCTTTTTTTGGATTCCTGATTGTTAATGTTTTTACATGCGTATCAATGATCTACGCAATAAAGTCATATACTCAGGATAAAAAGAAGAAGTGAAAAGAAGAAAATAAAGAAGACTCAAGGTTTGTGTGCTTGGATTCAATTATAAGTTTTATTTGAAAGTTTGATGTTTTCATGTATTTTTTCATTGTAATGATTTGGTTTTTCAAATGAATAAAATTATCGTATCTTATTATTATATAATTATATTATATAGCTAATAAGAGAGAGTCAATGAGCTTTTGGTTCATTTTTTTACTTTTATTTTTTTATTTCTATACTCTATGTAAATTGAACATTGACCTTATTTTTTTTAATGAAATTTAATTACTTAAAAAAAAATTAAGTTTGTCTAAAAATTATATTGTACAGGCCGGGAGATTACATTAACCTATCATAGTTATTGTTAATTTTTATGAAAAATCATAATTCGAATCTCGTTAAGTGTACTTTAATTAAATTTTCACTGCAATATAACCATTGATTGTTATGATATAAATGTTTGACGGAAAGAAATAAAAGGTATAAGCAGCACATTAGTAGGCCTCCTGAGGTAGTCCTTAAGGAGGTCATTAAAGACATCAGTCTCTCCTTTGATTCAGTGTATTACAAGAAGAGCTGTTGTCACCCTTTAGAGACATCTATGATGGAAGTATGGGAGACCAACCTTCTGAGGCAGTGTATCTAGTTACTCTATAACTAGACTACATAGCTAATGGGAGAGAGTCAATGGGCGTTTTGCTTATTTCTTTTTACTTCTATTTTTTATTTCTATTCGATCTCTATTTTGTAAACTTGGCATTAGCCTTATTCTAATGAAATTTAATTGCTTAAAAAAAAAAAGATATAAATGTGTAACATATAATTAGTAATGAATATATATTATATAATTACTGTTAAAATAAAGATACGGAAATTAGATGATTAATCTTCTTATACTAGTGTTAATTAAAGATTTGTTGCTGATCAATGGAAGTAAATCATCATGTTGCAGCTCAAGTCCTGAAGAGTAATTATATAGGGTTAATTAAGTTTAATTCTATTTGTAATTTCATGTTGTAAATTAAATGATCCAGAGATCATGTATTAAGCCCTAACCTATACTATGGACCCAACTCGACAGTTTCAATATAAAAAAGCGTTTTCCACTTCTTCCAACTCTTTTCCTCTTCTTTCTTTTCCGTGAACTTCCAAAACCTTCACTACAAAAAAAAGGACATTGTATGACGGCCTTTAGATGATGGATTTCCGCCATCAATAATTCCGTTTTTTTGATGGCGGACATCCGCCATCAATTGTTTAAGTCCGCCGAGGAAAAACTTTGGCTCGACGGCGGTTCAAATTTATTTTCGATGACGGATTTCCGCCATCTAAAACATTCTGCCCAAAATTTCGAATCTCCCCCAATATTTAAACCGATTAAATTAACTTAACATGGCGGACATCCGTCATGTTATGTTTTCGGGGAATCGGCCGGAAAAAGCCCGCCCAAATTTCGATTGGGCGGACTTTTCCGTCTATGACGGCGAAACTTAATGCCCCATATCGCAGACAGAACGTGACTATTCCCAAACCGCCTGATGTACTTATGATGGCGGATTTCTACCATCTTATGTTACAGACTTACAGAGATAGTCGGCGGACATCCTCCATCAATATAATTAACCGCCATCGATGAATTGGCACCAACTTTTTTCGCACCATATTTTACATGGCGGATGTCTGCCATCTTATAATTTTCAGTTCCCGCGAAAATTTTCAGATTAGATGGCGAAAATCCGTCATGTATATTTTTTTTGGTGAGAAATGAGGATGAATAATAGATGACGGTCTTTAGATGGAGGTTATGGGGTTATAATGACGGTCATTTCCATGACGGTCTTTAGATGACGGATTTCCTCCATTGATCACTTATGATGGCGGAAATCCGCCATCTAAAGACCGTCATATGATGTCTTATTTCTTGTAGTGCTTGTCTAGAATTTTAATTTCATGGTATCAGAACCTAAGTTGCAATTTTCCGATCAAATGAGAACGTGATGTCAAAGGACGGAAAGATCATCGTGGCTACTAAGTTGAAAGTTATGGGAGGCCCTGAGTTTGTGTCACCAGGACAGGAAAAGCATTTACTATGTGCATGCATCCGACATGTTGGGGTCGTGTTTAGTGAAGAAGAAGCTCATAGGCGAAACCAACTTCTACCGATGACAATATGCTATGAAGGTGGTGCTAGTGTCTCGACAGAAGCTAGGGTTTTCAACGGACGACATCATCAAACCAACGGTCGACTCCAAGGATCACGAGATGTGGGAAACATGTAACGGAGTTGTGCTGTCGTGGCTTTATTTCAACGTTGTTGAACCAGAGATAGAGACCACCTTAATTACTTTATATGGACTCGGCGGAAGTGGCTTGGAAGGACTTGGAAATCGCTACAAGATCACGAACAAGCCTCAGATCTTCCAGATGAAGTATAATATAAATATCATGTCTCAAGGTGAGGATAATGTATGTATTTATTTTCAAAAACTTAAGAGTACGTCTTTGGGATGAGTTATATTCTTGTATCAAGAATCCAGTCTGTACCTGTGATGTACTCAAGCAGTTTTCGGAGTTAGAGGCTGAAGACAGAGTACTGCAGTTTCTGCTTGGGTTGCATGAAGGATTTATGCCGATCCGAGGACAGATGTCTTCCAATGAAATACTTTGAGGACTTATCAAAAAAACTTGATATAAAATATTAAAAACTCGATCCCAAAAATATGTGTTGGATCTGGTTATTTCTACAATATGGTCTTGGGTTGTTTCAAATCCTGAATCCGCCACTAATACCAGCTATGGAGTTAGAATTGGAATTTAGAGACGACTCAAAATAATTAAAGAGATCGAGCTTCCTAAATGTCGAACTAAGAATAGAACTATAAGTTGATAGAAATAAACAAAGTTTCTACACAATTGACAGTAGCTTATCGATCGTTTACGCAAAAAATTATCTAACGTCATCAAACATTCACAATTCGGATTCTTGCCGTCTTTTTCCTCTTCTTTTTTGTTGTCGTCTTCTTCACTCCAATGTTAGACATTAAAAATTATTTTTCAAACAGATTTAGAGAAGATCAAAGAATTATAGGATTTCTTCAAAAACAAACCATACATGAAAAGCAATAAATATTATAATTAATATATTGAATATATATTGAATAATAATAATAAAAATAAGATAAATTTCAAATGAGGTCGAATCTCATCGAATTTTTTGAGGTCACACATGTTTCCACCGTTCGATTTCACATAATCGGTAATCCGAAAAATCTGGAAAAGGTTATACAATTATACATTTGAATTTAAAACAATACCTTGAAAATCATTTTATTAATTAAGAAAGGGAATGATGTTTTTATTAATTAAATGATGGATATTTTTTTGACCTAATGAAAGTTACATTCATGATGTTGATTTTTTTAAATAAGAAAGGGAATTTAAAATATTAAATCTTCATTAAACATTATTCAATTTATTTTTATTATCTGTTATTGTCAATAAAAAATTAGAAATAGATTAATTAATTATATATAAAATATGGCAGAAGATTTAGCTATAAATTGGAGTTTTCTCAAAAAACCATTTCAACAAAAGAAAATTACAAGAAATGAATTGTTCAAAAGAGGGGAAGAATGGAAGTTTTCAAACTGAAATAGACATGCATACCATAGAAGAAGAAATGCTACTATTATCTGAGGAAATGGTCGAGTTATCTTCAATCGCAACAAAGTCGACGAAAGAGAAGTATAGCGCCGCTGAATGCATCCAAAAACTACGTGAAAATTCGAATTTAAGCATGTGTAGAATCCCTGGTGATCTTTGTGCAAACTATGGTGATGAGTCTTACTATGAGCCCAAATTCATTTCTATCGGACCATACCACCTGAAGAACGAAAAGCTTGGACCTAGTCAAAAATTGAAGTTACAATACCTAAGTGATTTGCTTGGCCGTAGCGAGGAGAACAACTTGGGAACATACATGGAGGCGATCAGAGAAGTTTATCTATATGAAAAAGATAAGTATTTTGAATTTAATACTTCTGAAATCTCTGATGATGAATTTCTAAAGATGTTGGTTTTGGATGGTTGTTTTCTTGTCGAGTTACTGTTAAAGCATAATGATGGTTGGCTGATGTTTCCTGGTATCGATATTCATGAACTCAATCATGATTTGATGCTTATCGAGAATCAGGTACCTTTTTCAGTTCTCAAACTTATATATGAAAATACAAAATGGGGGTCACAAAATCACAAGATCAAACTCTTTGATTTGGCCGTTCGTTACCTACACAATGGAATGGAGAGAATTGGTAATCACAAAGAGGTTGAATCAATCGACCATCTTCTCCATCTGCTTTATATATGTCGGTCGGATCGCCTTGAAATATTTCCTACCCTTGGGACGCAAGTCTTATCCTATTTTCAACAGGTTTTGTTGTATTTGAAAGAATTCCACACATTATCCTTGCTGATCTATTGCTTCATCGTCATATTTTTGGAAACATATTACGATCATTCTGATGCAGATTGGAGGATATTCATTTATATAGCTGTGACGATTCTTTTAGTAGTGTGGTTGACGATATATATCTGGGGATCATATGTTTTCGTAGGACTTGTCTATTTGGTTATCTGGATTGTTGAGCACATGTTTAAATTCAATAAGAAATCGACTGCGAAAGACGTCGGAATGATTTCTCCTTTGGTACATGGTCTAGTTGCCATCCCAACAATAACAGAAATCACTCATGCCGGTATTCGATGGTCTGATATCAGCTATACAGTCCCATACAAGATGACATTTAAATCCAAAATTATGCAAGCAGGATCAATGGAGATAAATGACAATAGTTTCTCGGAGTTTGAGAATTTGTTGCTCTATGAACAAATCTACTTCATACCTAGATTTCAAGGAAATGAGACCGATGATCAGTTTTTTTATATGTCATCATACACATTGTACCTGAGAAATCTGGTGAAAACAAATGATGACGTAAATCTGCTTCAAAAACACGGGGTTTTGAACATTTTACCAGGTTCAATTGAAATCGACGAAATAAGGAATTTCTTTGGTAAGAAAAGACCATGGTTGGTTCTTAACGAATCTCATCAGAAAAAAATAAGTTATCGATTCAAATCACTTCAAAAGTTCGTCCGTAAAGGCCATTGCAAGCGTAGAACCAAATTAACAAAGGACTACTTTGTAAACCCAATTATCATATTTTCTTTCGCTGGTTTTGTCATGATTACTGTTCTCACTTATATATCCACGATTTACACCATAATGAGCTACTTCAAGACGTAAGGATGAGTATCCATCAGTCATTTTCAAGTTTTATTTGAAAGATTGATATTTTCATTTGATCGATGCATATTTTCTTAAATTAAAAGTTTTAATTTACAAGTTTGCTTATTGTGAAAAAAAATCATAGATTACCCTTTGTGGCATGTGAATTCTGATAACGTTAGCCCTTAGATTTAGGGTTTCCTTCATTACAAGACTGATGACGGTCAAACTTCGTCAATAACTTTTTTAAATTGTAGTCGACTATATAATGTGATATAATTGTAGTAAAAATGTGAAATAAAACTGAGAATACTACTAATAATATTGATGATCATACACAGACTCATCAACCAGATCAAGAGGTTTACAATAATTAATATCACCTAAACCCAAGGAGCTCGTACGATGGATATATATATAGTTGATCGCATAACGGTAAATTGGACTCCTGAACCAGTCTATAAGATCCTATCGATTGGCTCTGGAGCCCAAGGCAACACAATGCAGTTCAATGTTATAGGCACTTGCATAATCTGTGAAATGTTGTACGCATCACTTTCGTCACTGCACCTTCATTGCCCGGTCCTGGTCCGTAAATATGGTTTTTGGCGGGATGTCCATGAATTTCAGAAATTCTTCAAACAACCATGTAAAGGACAAAGTTATTTTTCTAAATAGGAATCCTGCTCCAAAGATGATGGTATTCTTATGGTGATTTTTTATGATTGAATGTATAAAAGTATTTATGATTTTTTACTTTTCTTTGATTAAATATCATTTTGGATTTTAGGGTTTTATTTCAACTTCTCTCATTCTCCCTTTTGACTGATCTTCTTCTCACTCCAATCTAGGATTTTCTTCTTCTATTTTTCCACCATTTTTCTTCTTTTTTGTTTTCTTTGTTCACAAATGGACCATAGTTTACACAACCAAATACTGATCACTGGGGGGATATGTTAGAGGTACTGAGTGAATGAAATAGACTTCTACTCGACGTGGTAATTATACGGTTAGCCGGATGGTTATGACCCTCAAAAAATATTACCACCTGTTAAACTATACATTGTATTCACAGGTACACCATCATGTAAGGATGCACTGGAGCACATAATGATCCATCCCAAGAAGGAGCTACCAGATTAATGATTATTAATATTGTAATAGTTTATTAAACTATTAATTAATGTTGTAATAGCTTATTAGACGGACTGGACCAAAATCATGTGGGTCATTTAATATTTTAAGTTTTAATATAAAAGGTAAGAAGATAAGGGTAAAACCATACTTCTTACCACAACTATTTTTCTACCCACCGCCTCCTTCTCCATTCTCACGCAACCTTCTCCTCTCTCTTCCGTTCTGCTCATTTCTATTCAGATCAGCGCTTCACATGGTATCAGAGCCGTGGTTCAAAAAAGCGAAAAGCACTTCCACTTTTCAGAAAGAGCTTTTTCGCTTTGGGAGCTTTAAGCGCGCTTTAAAGCGCTAGGGTATTTTATAATATCCTGTAAAAATACATATAATCCTATATAAATACATATAAAACCTATAGAAAATTAAAAATATCTTATAAAAGTATAAAATCACATGTAATAGAACATTAAAGATTTAATTCATACAACTAAAATTAAGTTGGATTTAATTTTTAATTTAAGTTAGAATGAAGGGGTAAAATAGGCAAAAAAAGTATATCATGTGATTTTTTTTATTAAAGAATTGGTGTAATTGGATAATTGGACGGATCTTTACCCGAACCCGTCTGATTACCCGCTCTAAAAAAAACGTTGGTAAAAAGCTCTCCTCCAAGAGAGCTTTGGAGCTTTAGCGTGCTTTAAGCGTTCTTAAAGCGGCGCTTTCAAAACTATGATCAGAGCTTCCGGTGAATCTACATATATATATATAGCCAACGACGAAGATCATCAAAATTAACAGTAGCAATGGCAACACCTCATTCAACCGATGACCAACCACTTCAGCCCAAGGATCTAGAGGGTAATTAACAAGGATATGATTCCGGCAAATCAAGACCGGAAGAGCATCTATTATGTACACTCCTCGGATGCACCCGGCTCCTGTCTAGTCACCAAGAAGTTGAAAGGTGAGGATAATTTTTACAGTTGGCTACTGCCTTTGCAGTGGAAACATCAAGCAAGAAGGGTGTTGGTTCAAAACCAAATGGCAAGAAAGATGTTAAACCGTATGTTGAATATAGTAGAGCTGGGAAGAAATTGAACAAGGATAAATGGTGTGACCACTGCGATCGCTACAGACACATTAAAGATGAGTGTTATCGATTGGTCGGTTTTCCAAAGGGACACAAAGGTTGAACTGAATATGAAGGAAAAGGGAAGGCAGCAAGTGCAATGAATGTGGCTAGTGGGGATGGACAAACAAGCAACCAGGGATTTACACCCGAGCAGCTTAAGGTGTTGCAGAAGATGATTTCGAAATCATCATCTAGTATGAATGTGTTTAAAATTAAATTATTATTTCACATCATTAGTTTCCATTCAATTAGTTCATACATTGCTAACTTGTTAAATAGAATTGAATCATATTTAAAATCGATGCATGTATCACAAATGAAAATTTAAATAATCCATGTAATATATCTCTCAATCTCATCCATTCACATACTATCGATTTATTTAATAATAAATTAAATTTATATGATGCATGTATTCTGGATATGAATTCAATTAATGCATGCATTGTTAATTCACACTCATGTCATGATAAGCATCACAACATCTGTCTGAAAATAAAAAGTTATTTACTAACTTGCATCATCATGACGTAGATACTACGGTCAAGTTACCAAATGTGAATGTGTATAGAGTATGCATGATTGGGAAAGTGAGGCTATATCATCAAAAATTACATTGCATGATGTGTTTTATATCCCAAATTTCTCTGTCAATCTTATATCGATTAGCAAATTATCATATCAAAATAATTACAATGTTATATTCGATGCAAATCGTTGTATCATACAGGAAAGGACTTTGACAACAACAAATGGGCAGGGTGAGCTCCGAGCAGGACTCTACATTTTTTTGAAGGATGTCGCCTACACAAATATGGTCACCACACAGACGTGGCGTGACCGCTTAGGCCATGCATCACATGAAACTTTACATCATATTTTTGATATTTTGGGAATCAACAGAACAAAAAATCATGTCTGTAATATTTGCCCTAAGGCTAAACTACGTAAACTGTCATATTCTGCTAGTACTACTAAATCTAAGTTTGCATGTCATTTTTACATTTAGATATCTGGGGAAAATTTCCCATTGTAACAGTCCATGGACATACATATTTTTTGACTATCGTAGACGACTATAGCAGGTGTTTCTGATGAAATATAAGTCAGAAACCTTTACATTAGTCAGATCTTTTATCAATTTTACAAAGAATCATTTTGGAAAGGTGTCATCCATAATCAGATCCGACAATGACACCGAATTCACAAACACATTGATGAGAGAATTGTTTCAATCACTTGAAATAATTCATCAATTAACTTGCCCATACACTCCAGAATAAAATGGAGTAGTAGAGCGCAAACACCAACACCTGGTTCAGGTAGCTATGGTAATTAAAATTAGGGCAGATGCACCTGATCGATTTTGGGGACATTTCATATTATGTGCGACCCACATAATAAATCGCCTCCCATCAAGAAAACTTGAAAACAAAACACCCTTCGAAATCGTAAACGGAAACAAACCAAATTATATATAAAGATTTTTGGATGTGCTGCATATGCATATAAAAATAATAGAGAAAACAAATTCTCAAGTAAATGCACGTAAGGTATATTTGTAGGGTACCCCGTGCATACAAAAGGATACATAATATATAATCCCAAGAATTCTAACTTTGTTACAAGTAGAAACGTATCTTTTCAGGAAGAAATTTTTCCACTCTTCTCTATAAGGAATGAGATAGAAATAGTTCTACCACTGGATGGAGCAAACGACAATTTCTTCACAATGTATAAAAAGACCGATACGATAATTAACAATTTAATCGTACATGAAAATGATGACGATGAAAACACAAATGGAATAACTACTGAGAATAATAATGATGAAAATTTACTATCCATCACAACCAATGATAACAGAGTTGTGGAGGATACAAATTACGATAACAATGAAGATTATTCAAAAAATCAAATCATTTCAAAAAATCAAGAAATAGATTATCATATTCAACAAGATAACGAAATACCCCAAAAGGATAACAATGAAATAACACAGAAACAACCTCGAAGGTCCAAAAGACCTAAGAAAAAGCCCAAAACATATGATGACTTCGTATGTACAACTTCCGCACAAAAAGAAAATAAAAGAAAATATCCTATAAATGAATACATGTCATTCCAAGAATGAACAAAACCTTCGCTCCGGTAGCAAAATTAGTAACAGTAAAGACCATAATGGTTGTGGCATCATCCAAGAGATGAGAATTATATCAAATGGATGTTAATAACACATTTTTACATGGAGATCTACATGAAGTCATTTACATGAGACCTCCCCAAGGCCTATTAGGAAAAGGAGATGAAAGAGTGTGTAAACTCACAAAATCTCTTTACGGTCTTAAGCAGGCCTCAAGAAACTGGTTCGCAAAATTACGAGACACACTAATAAATACAGGTTTCACACAATCAAAGGTTGATCATTCGTTGTTCTCATTGACAACCAAAACAAGCACTACACATCTACTTGTGTATGTTAAGTTGATGATATAATTATCACCGAGAACAATCCTAAACAGATAATGAATTTGAAAAATAAATTATAATCAAAATTCTACACTAAAGATTTAAGAAAATATGTTACTTCTTGGGATTAGAAGTGGCTTATTTACCAAATGGAATACATATTAATCAAAAAAAAATATTCTGGACCTAATACATGAGTATGGGTTGCTAGCAGCAAAGCCATCCAAAGTACCGATGGACAGAAACAATAACTTTCGCGATGACAAGAGTGAAAAATTGAGTGATCCTACACAATACAGAAAATTGGTAGGAAACTGATTTATTTGACAATATCTCGAGTGGATGTTACATACACAATAAACACCCTCAGTCAGTTCATGCAACAACCAACGCAAAATCACTTGGAAGCAGTATTCGAAGTGCTACGATATTTAAAGAGCTGTCCTGGTAGAGGATTAATGTATCATCACGACTCAGACCTCCACATTACAGCACATTGTGATGCAGATTGGGCAGCATGCACAGTCACAAGAAGGTCAGTAACTGGCTTTTGCGTCGCCTTAGGGACGTCACTTATATCATGGAAGTCGAAAAAACAGAATGTAGTATCACGATCTTCAGCTGAGACAGAATATAGATCAATGGCAAATGTATCCTCAGAGATATCATTTATCCAATACTTAATGCATAAGTTAGGTATCCTCGATGGAAAGCCAGCCTCACTATACTGTGACAACGTGTCAGCATTTCACATAGCAAAAAATCCAGTTTTTTACGAGCGTACAAACACATAGAAATATATTGTCATTTCATAAGAGACAAAATTACACAAGCTTGATAAGCCTAGAATTTATTCCAACATCCCAACAACCTGCTGACTTACTAACTAAAGCACTAAGGGAAAAGGAAATGGATTTATTCTTAAGCAAACTGCATATCATAGACCCATACTCCAGATCTCCAGTTTGAGGGAGAGTGTTAAACTATACATTGTATTCACAGGTACACCATCATATAAGGATGCACTAGAGCACACAATGATCCATCCCAAGAAGGAGCCACAAGATTAATGTTTATTAATATTGTAATAGTTTATTAAACTATTAATTAATGTTGTAATAGTTTATTAGATAGGCTGGACCAAAATCATGTGGGTCATTTAATATTTTAAGTTTTAATATAAAAGGTAAGAAGATAAGGGTAAAACCCTACTTCTTACCATAACTATTTTTCTACCCACCGTCTCCTTCATTCTCACGCAACCTTCTCCTCTCTCTTCCGTTCTGCTCATTTCCGTTCAGATCATCGGCGTTTTACACCACCCACTGATTGCCCATCCCAAAATCAACAAACATTTACAACATCGCTTGGCAATCGATTCGCACGTTCCCGATACGCCTTCTTTTTCTTTCAGTTCTAGCTTGTTTGGGAACTTTCGGTCAAATCCAAGTGCCCTTGTTTGGAATATAACATTCGTCGTCCCATCATTATTCTATCCATCGTTTTTGTGAATCCCATCCTTACATTGAAACTGATTCTTCCCGCATATTGCATGTAAGCATCTTTACCCTTGTCATATAGAAAACACTAGACCACATAATGGAACAGTCTTTGAAGATGGATTCTGCCCAATCAGACTCATTTTCGTTATACAAATATACATCAGACTGACTCAAATTATTGAACATATCCTCTGTAGGAAATCCTGGCTCCGTTACTGATTGTATAAGGAAATTAACTCAACTTATCACAGTTATTATTAAAGTTTCTGAGAGATCTACACTAATTGTATAAGGAAAGTTCAAATCTCGTTGTGTATTTTAATTAAATTTTTACTACAACATAACCAATAATATATCATGTAACTCTAATATATTATCCGAATGTAAACATTTTTATATTTTTTAAAAAATACTATATTGTAAAAATTGAGGAGGGGAAATGCAAAATCAATGGTGTGGTTGGTGATATAAAATTAATTTCCACACCTCAATTCTTATTTAATACAAAAGATGCATTCATACAAAAATCTGCTCAGCAAATTGAAAGGGAAACTCATCTCATTCCATGAACTAAGATAGGGTTTATGCATGTACAGATAGATATTCATGTGAACTAGTTCATAAGAAAAGGGGTTACAAACTCTTGTCATGTTCTAGATAGTAATGGTAATGTAAATGTAAGCATTCCACAATATTCTGTCCACACCCCAATTCTTATTTAATCAACTTACACAAAACACAAAATCTGCTCAGCAAAATGATATAATAGAGAAGAAGAAAAAATAGAGGTAGATTCATTCATAAAATGAACAGCTAGATATTGATTGCCCTTGTTGCGCCTTTCCTTCCTTACTTCATTCCTTGCTTGCTTGTTTACTTCCTTCCCCATTCACCATTCTTTGGGAGATGAGGGTTCAAAAGTCGTCGAGGGAGAGATTATCAATTGAATCCAAGCTAGGGACAGATTCCAGAACTCTTGGATGATTGTTACCCATAATGTCATTGTCGAAACAAAATGCAAAATCTGTAGAGAATGCGGTGGAATCCGCATCAGTCATGTTGAATGAGATGCTGCTCATTTCATCTGATAAAGGTAGGTACAAATCAGTATAATTCGTGCCACTTAGGTCTGTCGTGGTTTGCGTCACTTGTGCAACAAATAGGTCGTCTACTTGGGGAAGAGGAGCCACTTCTTCCTCCTCTTCCTCCTCCGCCACCTCCACCTCTTTGGTGGATTTAGCTTTCCTTGCACGAATGATCTAAAATTAGCGGAACATGATAGAATATACCAATGAGTCTATGACACTAAAAAATTGTATTTGTACTCAAGATATTTTATCCTTATAGGAGAGATTTACTTAGTATCATAAAACAATACTTACATATCGATCTCGGCAATCATCTCTGTAGACCATGATGAAATCCCCGACCTGCAACCCGTGTATTTTCACGAATTCCCCTTAAAACAAACCACAATCAATCGAATCAATGTACCATCGGATAATTCATTAAAGAAATCTTAATGATTTTGGTAAATTAACGACGATGGATTTACCAGTATTCTCAAGTACATACATCCTACTCCGGTTGTTAGGCCAAAATCTGCAAAGAATATATTCACAAATCAATCCTAAAATCTATCTATGATTGAATTTACATTAAAAAAAATCGAAAAACGATCAAACCTGTACTTGAATGTCCATTCTTGCAAAGTCGACATGTCGTCCATATTGATCATGATTCCCTCCCTTGCAGTAAGTCCAGGTAGATACAACTCTGCCTCTTTCTGAAATTTCATCAAACACTTTTGTGGTTACAATTCTAATGGTCAGGAAAGACACAATTGGGTGTATTTAGGGTGGTGAGTAACCTTGGGAAGAACCATTCTTCCAAGTGAACCAACATCGCTGTTCCTGAGCTCCTTTTGAAGAACAAATCTAACTCCACTCCATGTTTTCTACAAATTCGAATTTCAAAGTTTGAAATCATCAAATAAAAAAAAAAGTAAACCACCAATCAAATTATGCATTTTACTCACACCGGGGAATGGAAATCCCCTTCTAATAGGAGGAGGAGGAAGAGGAGGAACACCGGAAGAAACAAGGGGAGCAGGTGGAATTGCAGAAACGAAACACTTGAAAGGTTGAACAAAAAGCCGCCTCTGTCTAACCGATCTCTTCCCCCTTCCTCCACCGGGAAACCCAACCACAGTCTTCGAGAACCCACCATTACCCATCATCCTCATCCTCCTCTTCCTCCGACGGATCCGCATCCTTCCCTCCACATCCCTTGGGTCCTCCGGGAAGTAAAACTTCGACGACCCATTATTGTACCGACAGAGCTCTCCTCCCTCCATGGCAGCAGGAGGCGGAAAGGTTGTTGTCTGGTGGTGTTATGGGAGTGGCAAAAATCCATTTGGTTAGTGAAAAAAGAGGGTGGCAAAGAATTGTCTGCTCGAATGGTGAATGGTGGAGGTGTGAATTGCAGCTTGGATCTGCTTCCAGGTGTTGAAACAACTCTGCAACCAACCTGTCAAGGTATCATTTCGTGGTTTCATCTGCTTCGATTTCTCTTTCTACTTTCCAGATGACGGAGACGCTATTGGACGTCCATGCCCTTTGGGATCGTAGAGAGAAGCGCCAGATTCCTTTCTGAATGAGAGGGGCACAGGGGTCTAAAATGAGGGGAAAAGATGGTTGATCGAATACGACGGGAGCCGTGATCAGAAGTGACCAATCGGCGGATGAATTTACTTTTGCGTTCACGAGGGGCTGCGCCAATCGCCGGCACTTGTCCAAACTGAACTGCCACGTCGCACTGGATTGATGAAATCATGGCGCGTTGTGAGTGTGATGGGGCGGTGGGTTTTTGGTTGGGTAAGAAAAAGACGGAAAAAAAAGATTGAATTTTTGAATTTTTTCCCCCTCCTCAATTCATCTTGTCCGTCCACTATTTTCAAATCTAACCGCCTGTTTCCTCAACTACTTTGTTTATCTCATTTGTACTCTGCTTATCGGATATGCTGGTATGTGAATATCCGAATCCGACTGAATAAAATTCGGATTTGAAAATTCGAATCCCGATAAATTATTTGGATAATCTGAATCCGAATAAATTATCCGGATAATTCGAATACGGATAATTTTAAGGTTAGTGTTAGGATTAGGGTTAAGATTTAATAATTATAAGTTAATAAGTTATAAAGATTTATAATTATAACTTAGGTAATTAGGTTTAACACTTTGTTTAATTTATTATAAATTTATCCGGATATCCGAAATTTTTAAACAAATTCGGATTTTATCAACGGATTTTTCGGATATCCGAATACGACTGGATAAAATTCGGATTTCAATTCAGGTATCCGAATCTGAAAAATTCGAATCCGGATAGTCATATTCGAATTCGAATGCGTGATAGTTCTTTATCCCGACAGTAACGTCTCGGAATCCGAAATTTTTAAACGAATTCGGATTTTATCGACAGATTTTTCGGATATCCGAATTCAACTAAATAAAATTCGGATTTCAATTCAGGTATCCAAATCTGAAAAATCCGAATCCGGATAGACATATTCGAATTCGAATGCAGATTCGAATACAGATTTCGGTATACCATTTATAGACTTACTTCGAACATATATCTTATTATGTCGTGACTTCCATGACTTCTATCAAGTTCCTCTTTAAATCAACATAACATAATGCTAAATTGCTTACTTTTTCAATCATGGCCACGACCAAACCCAGAATCGCCACGGACAAATCCCTCTCTGGTATCAACAATCTTGTGAAACTTCTGCCAACAACTACTCTCCTGGCATTCCAAACCCTAAATCCTTCCTTCACAAACCATGGTAGGTGTCTGAGAGTCAACAAGATTCTCAGCGCTTCTCTCATCGTTCTCTGCTCTATAACTTGCGCCTTCATCTCAATCACAGACAGTATCATGTACAAAGGTAAGCTCTACATTGGCATTGCAACTTTTAAAGGGTTATACATCTTCAACTTAGATGATGAAGATGACGATGATGTTCGAAGTTGGTTAAAGGATCGTTGTCAGAAGAGATACAGGTTAAAATTATCTGATGGTGTTCATATTGTTTTCACGATTATTGTCTTCTTGTCGTTAAGCTTGGGTGATGGGTTTGTTCAGTCGTGTTTCTTTAACGAACCCAATGAGAATGAGTTGCAGTTGTTGAAAAATTTACCATTAGGGTTTTCTATACTGGCAAGTATGGTGTTCTTGCTTATGCCACAGGCAAGAAAAGGAATTGGCTATTCTCCGGACGCGGAAGAAGCAACGTCCAAACCTTCAACAATCCATGAGCTGAGGGAAATAACAAATAAGGATCAGGTTGGCACATCCAGCGGTTTCCCTCGCCATAGATCTGGAGATGGTGAAGCTTCAAATGTCTAAGATGATATTAATGTTTGAGAATTCATCAACTGTATTTCTATAATTGAATTGTTTTGTAAATAATACAACTCACTGATATTGGAGCCTCCCCCGTCTTTAACTTCTCTAGAACTCGTCCTCGCATCTCGAGGCAAATCGATCGGATTTTCGAGTACTGTTGAAAAACGACCTCATAATTATGAAAGGTTACATTAGTGTAGAAAACAGACTTTTAACGACAGAAAATGGTCTTCCCTAACCCATCGAGGAAAGTCGAATTGCTAAATTTTAAAATATGGGGAGGTGATAGAATGGTTTCCCATAACATCGACCTTGTCGATCTATATATATGGTTTGCATTTTTAGTAATCGAGCAATTGATGGATAGTAGCTTTAAAGATTATATATAGTTAGGTTTAATCTTAACTCGTGAAATCTTTTTCTAGGGTTCAAGAGATGAGGTGAGGTGGATGTTGGTATGAGGTGATGGTGCAGGTTTGCCGGTGGTGATGGAGATTTAGT
Organism: Zostera marina; assembly: GCA_001185155.1. Taxonomy (NCBI): domain Eukaryota; kingdom Viridiplantae; phylum Streptophyta; class Magnoliopsida; order Alismatales; family Zosteraceae; genus Zostera; species Zostera marina. The sequence continues at coordinate 126,294 of LFYR01001194.1, forward strand.
TGATTTGAGTGTAGATTTGTCGATCATGGGTTCGTCGACGACAAGTTCGTCGGAAGTGGATTCGTCTGTAAGGCCGACTTGCCCGCCTTGTTCTCATGTAATAGCAACAATCGTTGGAGGTCGAGATCAAGGAAATTCGTACATAACAACCAACATAACAACCCACTACTACTTTTCAGACAACTGACACTAGCGTTGCAATTCGAGCCTATATCGAATCGAATATCTAAGTATTTGGTTCAGTTCGTTTAAATAAATGAGACTACGTACTCTTGGGTTTGGGTTCGGTTCTTTTAATAACTGAATCGAATCTAACCGAACCCGAATCCGAACCGAACCGAATAATTCGTCGAACTTTTTTTACATCATCTTAAAAATAAACATTAAAAAAAATAAACATGTGACCATTTTAAAAAAAATAAGCAATAAAAAAATATTATTTATAATCTATTTTCTTTTGTTGAGTCAATCCTTATTCATCTTTTTTTCTTGTTGTCTTGAATCTTTTTCGTTCTAACCAACTAAAGTTGCTGGGCTCTACTGTTTCATGTGTTAACTACGTTCTCAGTGCATTGCTGCTCCAGTCACGTTCTCCATAAGTCACGCTGCCTGCGCTTCTATACAAGAGTAACATCTCAATATTTTATATATGTTTATCGAATCCACGTACTTCTTGCATCCATCACGTTTACATACACGTACTGATCATGTTAGTCATAACATTGATCCATCTATAACTCACGCTTTTATATATATACATATAATATTTCTGTTGTTAATCTCTACACAATATCAAGGTATCCTGCTACAGGCACGCATACATATTCTTGATAACCCACAATACTTTTCGGAATGCTAATATGATAGTCAATGGCCTTGTCTGATAATGATGTAGACAATTCTCAATTTCCCCTTTGAACGGTTTGAATAGTGATATATGGGATACCGGAATAAAAATGGTGCTATTTTCTGATAATGATAATTTATAATAAGCCACATCGCTGATCTTCCGTTCCATCTGGAAGGGTCCAAAATATCGCTTGCTCAACTTCTGACAGCTTCTAAAATTGACCGAACTCTGGCGATAAAACTGGATCTTCAGCCACTCCCATTCCTTCTTCTGAAACTCAAATTTCTTACAGTGGAGATTTGCGTTCCGTTTCATTCGATCTTGGGAACCCTACAGATCGATGAACCTAGAAGTCCGAAATAATAGGCTTCTTTTTCCTTAATTCTTGATCCACCGCTACTACTCATGAATCTCCCAACACATATAGTATTAAAATAGGCAGAGGGCCAAACACCATTTTCTTGGGGATTCCATGTAATCGAAATATCTGCTTAACGAAGAATCCTACCACCGAAGTAGCCGACTAGCCGGAAGGCTGCAGATGGTAATACATTGACAATCGATCCACCACGACCATAATGACTGTCCTTTGAATGTATATAGATGTATTATGTCAATTCATATACTTCCTATATAAAGACCTATATATCAACATTGCAACAATTAATACATGTTTGAGCATATATAAAAATTATATCTGTTCATACAAATTTCATCATCTTCAATCCCACTCTCTAGCTTCTATATTTTCATTCATATAATTTAACAATAATTAACCCTAGATTCACGTCACAATTTTTTTCTTTGCTTAAAAATTTGTTAATTAAGTGGAGGTTGATAACCTAATTTGTAATTAATATTCTCTTTTGTGGAATGAAGACAAATGAAATTTTAAAGAATGATACCATTCAATTGAAATTAAGTATTGATAATATTAGATCCTAATTTTTTTAATTCTAACATGATTATTCACTTGATCTAAACACATAGTGAGAATTGAGTGCATGACACGTTGTTCTTATGATTTTGATATTAATACCAATTCATTCTTCTCCATCGATCTATATCTTTGTCATTGTTTTTGTGCCGTAATGGCCGGCGTGAAATCCTCAACTAAGATAGCGAAGACTCTGGCCGGCATAAGCAATCTAGTGAAGCTTCTTCCAACCACTACCCTTCAGGCGTTTATAACCTTAAATCCCACCTTCACAAACCATGGTTCTTGTCTGAGATCCAATAGGTTTCTTACTGCTTTTCTTATCATCATATGCTCTATGACATGTGCATTTTTCTCCATCACTGATAGTGTCATGCACAAAGGAAAACTCTACATCGGTGTTGCCACTCTCAATGGAATCTACATCCTCAACTTTGACGAAGAAGACTCTGATGATGTTCGAACTTGGTTCAAGAATGGGAGCAAGTACAAGTTGAAAATCTCCGATGGTGTTCATGTGAGTTTGACCGTTATTATTTTCTTGTGCCTAAGCTTGAGCAATGGATATGTTCAGTCGTGTTTCTTCGCCGGAAAATTTGATGATTCAACGACTTTGTTGACTTATTTTCCATCTGGGTTTTCAATATTGGCAAGTATGGTCTTGTTGTTAATGCCAAAAGCAAGGAAAGGACTTGGGTATTCTCCAGATACGGAAGACACACCGGACGATGGAATCGAATTGAACCAGACTTCGATTGACCAGTACCGACCACGTAATGAAGAAATGATGGGAAACGAAGATTTGGGATCCAAATATAAATACATTCATGTCTAACATTTAAATTTTATAAAATGTTTCAAATTTCCAATCTTCTTGATTTAATCAAATTAGTTTTAAAATGAACAACAAATTCTGTGTGGTTATTTTATATATGGCGCACTTCAGGTATGCTTTCAAAGCGATATATTTGGTATGATTTGGTCTTTTCGTACAATTTTAATGACATGTTTTTTAAATAATGAATAAAAAAACATTCGATTATGATTATTGATGAATAAATGTTGTTAGTACGACATTTAATACCCTTTGTGTACTAAGTTATAGAGGGTGTCAAACGAACCGAGCCGAGTTTTTGCTTATGAAGTCAGGCTCGGGCTCGGCTCGTTAAGGAATTATCCAGGCTCGAGCTCGCAGAGCCTGGTTTGGCCGAGCTCGGGCTTGACTCGTTTTAAGAATTGTCAGGCTCGGGCTCGAATTAAAAGAAATAATTATTTAGAGACATGGGGATCAAACCCGTGGTCTTTCAAATACTAAACAAACATTTTACCAACTATGCTACACCTTTATTCTCTCTAAATATAATATTTTTTTAGTTTTTTATACTCCTTACCGAGCCCATCGAGCTTAATTAACGAGTCGAGCTTGGCATGTCCAAGCTCGAGCTCGGCTCGTTAAGCTAAACGAGCTTGAGGATTGGGTTCGGGCTCGGTTCGTTGGGCTCGCGAACCAGGGCTTAAACGAGCCGGGCTTTATTTGACACCTTAGTTATAGTGTAATAAATGTTAGATTTTTTGAGATATTACTTTTCAAGACACGTCCTTCTCCATCATCCATCGGCTATCGTACGTAAATGAGTTGGTAATTCGTAGTCGAAGGTGGAGTTATTTATAAAAATGGGAGAAAGATTGGAGATAAAGTTCGATGAATGACATATCAGTAGTATGCATGTGGCCTTCTTGACGTACAAGCGTCGCCTGCGAGGTAAGGCAATGTGTATGGGTGTACTACCATCGTAGCCATGAGGATCGGAGGGAGAAAAAGATGACTAAAATATAATTTTAAAAAAGAAGAAGATTGAAGATATACCTATAGGTAAGATGAACAATTTCGGTGGGTAGTGTGTGGAAGATTGAAGAATTCATGAGTTGTTCAAGAAATAAATATACGTCATACATGTTTGGTAGCCAGCAGGATTTATCTAGCGTCTTATAGGTAGCTGAAGTTTAGGTAGTTCATATATGTCAGATTGAATCGAGATCCGCGTCAAACATAGTTCAATTAATAATGTTGAGTGATACTTTTGAGTCCGACGGATGATAAATGACAGGTTGAGATTTGTTTAGTTCATGATGACGTATTTAGACTCGACCCATAATAAACTAACTCATTTTATATATTCCATCTAATTTATTTTCAATAAATATTTGTATTTTTTTTTTCTTTATTAATGTTTGAATTGTCACTTTCTTGGGCGACTTTTTGATACAGCATATTTAACATTTATCTATCGGTGATCACGATATGGGAGGTTGAATAATAAACCCACATCCTCGTAAGTAATCTTAAGGCGCTTACCTGAATCGCCGTCGAGCTTGAATTCACGATCCCCCGACCATCTGCCGTAGATGTCATCCAATAACGCATTGTCGACCATTATTTTCCTAGCGTTCTCCCAAAAATAACTGAATGATGTGGTCAATAATTTCCTCTCCATCTCAGGAGTCAACGTTATCGATGACTTCAACTTCAGATGATAACAACGATGTTCGACCATATATAGCACCACCTTCATATGAAATCAACAAAATATTAGGAAATAAAAATTGTACGAGATGTGGTGGTCATAGAAGAGATAAACTCACGGCCCCTTGCTCCATGGATTTTGCACGGAGACTATCTAGGTGGTCGAACCACCTCCAGTTTGGAAGCTCTGTTGTCTTCGACTTCCTCAATGTCATCATCCTTGTCGATGGATACCTCAGGTTCTACTTAATTGTTTGCTTGCACTCATCATTGTATCGCTATCAGTGTCTTGGATATATTTTTTCTCCATCGCCATATACGTTGTCATCATATTCTCGAGCGTTATCCTAACCAGCGTCTGTAAAGAATTAGAGCGGAGAATGTCGACGGAGGAGAAGAGGAGACAGTCGACAGAAGAAAATCAAGAATCAAGAAGTAGTTGATTCTTAAAGAAGAAATTAGGTTAAAATAATTTGGGACAATTATTTCAAAAAGAAGAGGAAAGAACTTTTCTTGTTATCATATAAAATAAACCTTACACTTATTTATACAATTATAATTGGTATTTTTTCAAATTAAACCCTATCTATATGCTTAACTATAAGAGTAAAGTTTTACTCTTTTCATTCCCCCACAAATTGATAATCATAACTGTAAATTGAGTTAACAATTTGAAAAAAAAACTTCAACCACTCATAACTTCAACCAATTGTTTGTTTGGTCTTTTGCTTTTATTATTCTCACAGAAGATACATCACTATTTATGTGAGACCATGATTGTAGTTTTTAACTGGTTGCTAATTAATTGAGTTGATGGTAGGGGTAAAAAAACCCAGGTGGGAGATCTTCGCTCCTCTTTTAAAACTTTACGGTCTTTCCCATCTTTCTCTAGGAAAAACCTATTCCATCAAACCAATTAACCAGTTCATCCAAGTTTTACTAACAAACCAAGTCTATACCCTTGTTTTCTTCATCCTTCAATTCTGATTTTTCTTATTCTCTCCATGATGATTAGAATCGGAACATAGACTCTTTGTTAATAGAATTGCCTGCAATAATAAAAACATTCATCCTGCAATTAAATCTAAACATAGCTGAACTGCTTCCATGAAATTGCTGAAAATTTATCCTTTCACATAACAAGCATATCATATACAGATAGTCGGTATATTAATCAAACCAAGTAATCAAACAACAAAAAATTCAAGCAACAAACAGGTAATTTGTATATTCCTTTATTAGAACACGTACAACTCTAAAAAAAACTAGACTCATACAAACAACAAAACAATTTATTAATTTATTATTATTACTATTATTTCTATTTTCTTAAGGATTAATATTAACCCTTTCCAAATGTATTACTGTTGTGTTATTTTTTAATAACTCTTTGAACTATGTTGAAACTAGTTTATGTCTTATTTTATGTTGCTCAAATAGGTCACTACTTAAGATTTTTGTGAACCCATCAGCTAGTTGAAGGGTTGATGGAATATAGTTAAGCTTTACAGCTCCTTTGGCAATTAATTCCCTTATAAAATGCAATAAGATGTCTAGATGTCTAGAACCAGGTGTGATTGTTGGATTTTCAGCCATAAATATAGCTGATTTATTGTCACAGTATATTGTTGGTGAATCCTCAAATCTTATCGCAAGCTCCCTAAACAGATTGCATAAATTTTTAATTTCAATCATGATGGCAGTAAGTGCTCTGTATTCTGATTCACAACTAGACTTGGCTACTTCACTTTGTTTCCTTGCTGACCAGACTACTAGGTTTCCTGAAAACCAAATGCTAAGTCCTGTTATAGAATTCCTGTCTCTCCTGGTTCACCACCACAATCAGAATCACAATATCCAGTTATGGTTAACTTCTCATTGTTTGATGGGGTAAATCTTAGTACCAAGTTTTGAGTTCCTTTTAAGTATCTCAAGACTCTTTTTGCTGCTTGTAAATGCAAATCAGTTGGAACTTGCAAGTATTGACTTAATTGATTCACATAAAAGGTAATGTCAGGTCTGGTTAGATTTAGGTATTGAAGAGACCCAATTATGCTTCTATAAATTATTGGTTCCTCCAAATCTTCTCCTTCTCCTTCACTTTTACTTAACTTTGATAGTCTTTTCATTGGAGTTTTGCTAGGTGTGGATTCATCCATTCCAAATTTAACTAAGATTTTCGACAAGTACCTCCTCTGAGATAATACCATAGAATCTCCTTGTCTTATGCATTCCAACCCAAGGAAAAAATTTAATTCCCCTAGATCTCTGCATTGAAACTTCTTACACACTAATTCCACACAATTTTTGACTTCACTCTCACAATAACCAGTAACTACAATATCATCTACATATACAAGCATATAAACTTTGAATGATTCACTTATTCTTAAAAATAATGATGGATCTGTCTTACTGTTCTCAAATCCATTATTTACTAAGAATAAATGTAAATTGGAATACCAAGCTCTAGGGGCTTGTTTAAGTCCATATAAAGCTTTATGTAGCAGACAAACTTCATTTGGTTTATTTTTATCTGAAAAGCCTACAGGTTGCTTCATACAAACAGTTTCAGATAGATAACCATTCAAGAATGCATTTTTTACATCCAGTTGTTTAAGTTTCCACTTATTCCTAACAGCCAAGGCTAGAATAGTTCTAACAGTAGTAATTTTCACTACTGGACTATATGTAGCATTAAAATCAATTCCCTCTTCTTGATTGAAACCCTTAGCTACTAATCTAGCCTTATACCTTTCTATTGTACCATCAGACTTTCTTTTTATCTTGTATACCCATTTATTTCCTATTAGGTTCATATTTGGCTCATAAGGTACGTACTAGAGACCAGGTTTTGTTAGATTCTAACGCATCTAACTCCTCTCTCATTGCTATTTTCCATTTTTCCTCTTTATTGGCCTGGCCAAAGGAAGTGGGTTTAGTTTCTCCATACATAGTTTGATAGCATACAAAATCATTCAAATTGGCTGGTTTTCTAATGTTTCTACCACAAAATCATTTCTAATGTTTCTAATATTACTCTTCAAAATCATTCAAAGGAAGAGGATGTTTTTATAAGACCAGTTTCTTTAATTTTATTCTCTTTTGTTATTTCTTTAGTGGTTTTTGTTCTCAGGTTCTGATGTGTTATTAATTTCTGATATTTCTAATATACTTTCAGAAACTTTCCCTAAATCTTTACCTGTTGGTTCTGAGATTGAGATTGTAGAGTCTACTTTTGAAGTATCTTTTGTAATTTCTCCATTTTCTTTTGTATGTTTAGCACTTTTTGAAGTTATTGTTATAGATTTAATTTTATCTGATGATGAACTCAAACTAGAACTTGAATTTTCAACTCCTCCTAAACTCTCTTCTATTGATTTTGTAGTTTTAGTTATTAGTGAGTGTTCACTATCCAGGTTTCCTTTCGATTTTCTTTAGGTCCGGATTCAGAGATTCCGAGTTTATCCATCATCGAGGTTAGATGTTTAATATCAGCTTTCACAGATTTTTCCTTTTTAGGAAGATCTTGGGTTAATACAGGAAGAGTAATATTCTGATCTTTACCTTGAGTTATTATAGGTAAAGTAATGGTTTGATCTTGAGCTCCATATTTTTTATTGATTACTGAATTTGATAAGATAATTGGAAAATCAGGATCTTAGTCCATATCTTTTTTAAGCTCAGTTGGTATTAGGAAAGGGTATTCATATTCATCAAATTTTACATTTCTGGAAATCCAAGATTTCTTTTTCTCTAAGTTGAAGCAAATATAACCTTTGTAATTGTTAGAATATCCAAGGAATACACATTTACTTGTTTTAGGTTCAAATTTGTTTCTAAACTTGTTGTGAATGAGAGGGTAGCAAGAACAACCAAAACATTTTAAGAAATTTCTTTCTGGTATTTTCCCAAACATAGCTTGATGAGGTGAAATTCCTCCAAGGACAGAACTTGTCATTCTATTTATTAAAAAAACTGAAGTTAAGATCGATAACCTCTGGCCAGAATTTAGAAGGTACACCAGATTGTGCAAATAAACATCTTCAAGTTTCAAGTATATGTTTATGTTTTCTTTCGACCACCCCATTTTGTTGAGGTATATTGGGACAAAAGATTCTATGTCTAATTCCTTTGTCTTCTAGGAATTTATTTATCCTATTGTTTTTAAATTCACCACCTCCATCGCTTTGAATTACTTTTATTCTTTTATCATATTGATTTTCAATCACTTTTACAAATTTTGTAAACTTTTCATAAAAATCAGATTTATAAACTAAGGGTATTACCCAAGTAAACCTAGAGAAATCATCCACAATAGTAGCAAAGTATTTAAAACCATAGAGTGATTTATCAGGAGTTGGACCCCAAAGATACACTACAAAAAAAAGTAGGCAGTTAGGACGAGCAAAGTTAACGGAATTTTTATTACAAATACTATTTTTAACGGAAATTCCGTTAACTTTGGTCCGAGACAAAATTTCCGTTACAAATACCAAAATCCGAATGAGAAAAGTATCATTTGTAACGGAATTTCCGTTACAATTTTTTTTTTTGCAAAAAAAAATTCCAGAATTCTAGTGCATCTGGAATTCCAGTATTCCTGTAAATTAAATGCAAAATCCTGTAAATTCATTCAATTAATATTAATTCCTGTAAATTCATTCAATTAATATTAATTCTTGTAAATTCATTCAATATTCAACAAATATTCAATACAAAAACAACATTCAACAAATACAACATTCAAGAAAACTAACATTCAACACAAAAACAACATTCAACAAATACAACATTCAAGAAAACTAACATTCAACAAAATTAACATTCAACAAAACTAACATTCAAGAAAACTAACATTCAACAAAAATAACATGGAAGACCTATTTGGATGGAGGAGTTTGATATCTTTGATCGCTCTGACCTGCATTAATACTTCTATCTTGCAACGATCCACGATCAAACATATCAAACATTTCATCATATTTTCTTTTTAAAACTCGATTATCCTGTAAAACATTTAAGATTCATTTATATTTATGTATTACTTTAAAATTTTATTGACTTTCATACACATACCTCTATTAACTTCTCCATTTGATCGTTCATTTTTTCTTTTTCTTTTCCTTTTTTTTTCTTTCTCAATAGATCTTACATTCATTTCAATTGAAAATCTGGTAGAAGCAGTGCTCGACTCAGCAAATGATCTTCCACCAAGTCCAATGTGCCTCCCTTTTTTGCTTTGAAATGCATTTTTGTTGAATCACCTAAATGCGAAAAATAATATATAAGAAAATAAAACATTTGAATAATTTGAAATAGTAAAATAATTTAAAACATACATCTTCATCCGTTGTTGGACGTAATTCTTGAATTTCATCACTTTTGTAATATTCAGACACGTTTCTCTATAAAATAAGTAATCAGCTATGAGTAGATCAATAAACTACTAATTATGAACATTATAAAATAAACTAAGACTTACAACGACTTCGTTGTCAGTACCAGAAGAACGAATCAATGTATTGATTCGTGATTCGTGATGCCTCAATGCCTTCGCGTTGCAGATTTTCTCTTATTGTACTGAAAGGAATTAACCCTGTTTTATGATTTAGTATCTTCTTAGTCCGGTTTGTTTTATTTATTTTGGATTTTCTATGCGAATTCATATACAATGTTAAACAACTTACAATATAAAATAGTAAATAATTGAAGTATGGATGTATAAAAAACAATACCTTAAATTCTTTTGTAGTCCATAATTCTTCCACACACTTTTCGAAAGTGAATCGATCAATGTATGGAGGAAGACTAGCATACATGCATCCTTTCAGTTGATTCATCATCAACAAATGGATCAAAGTATAAGTGACAGAATTTCGTGTAAGTCGTCGTTTCTTACTAACCAATGTTTTTTTGGGTGCGATTTATAATCTAACCACTTAGTGGTAACCTCTTAATGACTAGCCTAATTTTCTATATACAAACAAACTACATTATTTTGGCATAGTAGGATAAGTAACATGAAATCGTATTACAATTTTACTTTAGTTTTCATACATATAAGCAGGGATAAGATATTTTATGAAAATATTACTTTAGTTTTCATTTAAATGAAAATATTTTAGCAAACTTGAAATTTAATGGTCAAATCTGAATTTCATTCTTCTAAAATTCCAAACAGATCATTGGCTTAAATAATGAAGTGGGAAATAAAGTTATTTAAAATTCCAGCAACATATAACATATTTTTGTCATCATCTAGTCAGTTTAGGTGCCTAAATATTTATTATTCTTAGACGAACTTCAGCTAGGTGAGAGTCAACACACAGATAAGGATTTATAAACACATAGACTATTATGCAAGAAGCTATTATGCAAGAGGATTCTTCAGAATTTGAGGAGAACTTAGAGATTTATTTCATGACCAGCATCCCAACTTAGATTCATACAGCACAAGAAAGAGACATTTTGGTTCTACAGATTCTTATCTATAGTCTATGACCATGTCATAAACCATGACCACTGGACATGAGGGATGATGCTCTTGAAACATGTCAAAGTCAATAGAAAAAAAGAAAAACATCTATTAAGAATAGAATCAACAACGGAATAATGAAGAACAACTATTAAGAATAGAATCAAGAACAAAAACATAAATAATAAGTGAAGTAAACATATGAATCAAGAATAGAAATAAATCGATCTTACCTAGAGGTGAAATAAATGGAATGGACTGGAGGTATCGCCGGACAGGAAGTATCGTTGTTGCTCGCCAGAAATGAGTCAAATGTAAAATATAGATTAAATGATTGACACATATTAAAGATAAATGCTTCTGCAGCAAGTGTATAAGAAATTGTCTTCCCTATCCTTAAAATATCTAAAATACTAATGTAGACATGTAGCAATCTATTTCATTCTTAGTTTATTTCTGTTTTCCAATAAACTTAAAGTCTATACTCTATGTTCCAATCTTGATTATTCCTTGTTTCTTATACAATATTATTTCTTTCAATTGTTTATTATTTTACTGACTAACAGAAATATCTTACTGACTAAAATAAATATCTTAAATAATGGAATCAAGAAATAGAAACAGAAAAACCATATATTTAGGTGGGAATCAGGTCAGATTGCAAGAACAAGATTCCAAGAAGTCAGATTAGGATCAATTAATAGTAATTAGTATCGATTTGAAATGGGGAACAACACAAAGAACAGAAATTGAAACTTCAAATGGGTCTGTCGGAAATGGGGAATGGGTCTGACGGAAATGGGGAATCGGTCGGTCGGAAATGAAGAATGGATCGGTTGGAAATGGAGAATGAGTATGTCGGAAACTCACCTCGTTTGTCGTCGGAAGTTTCCTCTGACTCGGCTGTTCTCGTTGGAAATCTCGTCGGATTACTACTCTTGCTCCCTCTGCTTGTCGGATTTTAGTATTTAGGTTGGGAAAAATATTTGGGGTTTTAGTATTTAGGTTTTAATTTTTTTAATTTAAAATATCCATTTAAAAGATCCATTTAAAATATTCATTTAAACTTAGTTTATAACTTATCAATTAAAGTTAGTTTATTTGATATCAAAACTAACTTTAATTAAAAATAAATTAGTTAATTTTTAATTTCAAAAATTAAAATATCAAAAATAACTTTAATTTATAACTTTAATTTAAAATAAACTTATTTTATAAGTTTTAAAATATCTAATTTATTAAATTGAATTTTAGAATTTAAAAATTAAAATTTATTAAATTAGACTAACCCTAACCTACTAAAGTTAATATTAGAAATTGATATTTTTATAATTTTAAAAAAATCACTAGTTGTTAATTTAAAATAACTTTTATAATACTTGAATTTGTAACATTAAAAATTAAAATACCTTCTTTAAATTTATTTTTTAACTTTAAAATTTAAAATATCTAAAATAACTTCAATTTAAAATTTTTATAATTATCTAATTATAATCTAACTTTAAATTTTTTATAATTTATAATATCTAAAAAACTATAATATAACTTCTTCTAACTCTAACTTCTAACTCTTACTTTTAACCCTAACTTCTAACCCTAACACTATCTAAATATGTATATATACTTATTTTTACTAATTTTTGTTAATTTTTATTAATTTCTATTAACCCTAACACTAACCTTAACCCTAACCCTAATTATTTACATGTACTCTAACCTTAACCCTAATTATTTACATTTACCCTAACCCTAATTATGAAAATTATTAAATAATTACTATTTGTAACGGAATATCCGTTAAAAATAGTTAAAAAATCCGTTACAATATATAAGTCCTAGTATTTGTAACGGAAATAGCAAAGTTAATGGAAATTCCGTTACAAATTCCGTTAACTTTGATAATAAGTATTTGTAACGGAAATTCCGTTAAGTTTGCTTCGTCCGAACTGCCTACTTTTTTTTGTAGTGGCTCTACGTCAATGTACCTGCAGAAGTGGAGAGGAATCGGCGACTCTCTTGGGAGTAGGCGATTCGGGCTCCTTGGATTGCTCTGGTGTGGTGTGGTCAAGTGGGAATGACTTGGGAGTAGAGGACCCCCAAGGACCCCTTTTATAGAGTCCTGGGGGACGTTTCCCCATTCATTAGCGTGGGGCCCACCCCATTAAGGTACCCTATTGAAGGGTGCCTTAATGACGTGGGCCCACTCAAGTAACGGCTGGGAGTCGACGACTCAGGTATGGGAGTCGCCGAGTCAGAGGTGTTTTCGCCGACTCCCCATGAGCCAAGTTGGCAGTCTACCAGAACTGACCACGAGGCCTAGAGTCGGCGATTCACCCCTGGTGTCGGCGACTTGGTAGTTCCAGTCGGCGATTCCCAGGTGTTGCCTTGAGTACTTGACGTAGACACTTCCTCCGCATTTGTGGAACTCTCCGGGGGTCCGGCATAAAACGACGGAACCCTAGTCCTTGTTGAAGGGCGTTGCTGGGAGTGACTGACATAATCAGGCATGTCTCACCAGTACTCCCCCTGAAGAGAGCACAAGAAACATACGTGTACCGCCAGTATCCCCCCCCAAGCAAGGTGATCTGTATCAAGGCCAAAGCGACAAGATGGGATTGAGTCATTGCGCTCACAGCGACACCAATGACTCCGTGTGGTCCATGCACTATCAGATGGACTGATTCACTATCAGAATCTAGTTCCAGGCCAACAGAACTACATGTTTATAGTCCTACTCTGATCAAGAGCGACTTTTGCTGTGTGGATTCTGGCCGAAGCGACAGAATGCGTGGATTCACTATTAGAATCTGATTCTGGCCGAAGTAACAAAATGCGTGGATTCACTATCAGAATCGGGTTCTGGCCAAAGCGACAGAATGTGTGGATTCTAGCCGAAGCGACAAAATCTAGTTCACTATCAGAACTGATGTTTATAGTCCACCCTGATCAAGAACGACTTTACGTCCGCAACGACGGTTACCCCATAGGCCGAAGCGCAAGATGGGTCAAGATCATTAAGGTCAAAGCGACAAAATAATCTCCAAATGTTTGAAGAACTATTGAAGCCAAAACGACAACATAATTCTTGGTCTGATTCTGGCCGAAGCAACAAAATCATGCCTGCAAAACAAAAAATAACCTGCAAAACAACTATATCAGTCTAAAGGATATATTTATTGATTTACTGACCTTGCCGTGTGGAGCTGCCTCTCATGCTGCTCCTCCTTATGCTCAATAACTCCTTGATTGATCTGGCCGAAGTGACAGATCTATCATGCTAAAAAATGTGACAGCTTCTGGCCGAAGCGACAGAAGTGCCGGGAGAACTTGTGATACTCCCCTTGGATTTTGACGACTTCTGGCCGAAGCGACAGGAGTGTCAGGAAGAGCTTGTGATGCTCCCCCCTTGAGATCATTAAGGCCGAAGCGTCAGAATGACCTATGGTCTATTGAGGCCGAAGCGACGAGATAGACCGACTCACTATCAGAGTCTGGTTCACTATTAGAACCTTTCCTGCAAAAAAGAAAACATCCTGCACAACAAATAGATCAATCCAAAAACGCATATTTGACTTATTGAACTTACCGTGCGATTTTACCTTCCCTGATGCCTCTCCTTTGCTCAAATTGATCCTTGGTAAATCTGACCGAAACGACAGATCTTACCGTGCTCAAATTTTGACGACTTCTGGCCGGAGCGACAGAAGTGTCGGGAGAGTTTGTGATACTCCCCCCGAAATTTGACAACTTCTGGCCGAAACGACAGAAGTGTCGGGAGAGCTTGTGATACTCCCCCCGAAATTTGACAACTTCTGGCTGGAGCGACAGAAGTGTCGGGAGAGCTTGTGATACTCCCCCTCGGATTTTGACGACTTCTGGCCGAAGCGACAGAAGTGCTGGGAGAGCTTGTGATACTCCCCCTTAAATTTTGACGACTTCTGACCGAAGCAACAGAAGCGTCGGGAGAGCTTGTGATGCTCCCCCCCGAAGATTGTGCCTTTGCGACACACAAACTTTTGGGACAAGTGTTTTTCGAAGTACGTGACTGTCGGTGAGCTATCTATTGTTTTTCCTTTGCTAATCTTTCATATAAATTACCCTTTAAATTGTAACTAAGGCCCGAAACTAGATTCACAAGTCGTAATTTAGCCGCTCTAGACGTAAATTAGACTCTGCTAACCCTATCGCTAGCCACTCTGGGAGTAGACTTCGTCATACGAATCGTAGCTCAGCCTACGGTTAAATTTACGGATAATTTATACCTCTAGATTAACATAGAGTTACCAGAGATAGAGCAGACGACGAATCGGAAATATTCGACACTCGAGGGTTACCTTGTAATTTGGAACCCTAACGATGGAGAGCTTGTGATACTCCCTCCTGAGATGTGAAGACTTCTGGCCGAAGCGACAGAAGTGTCGGGAGAGCTTGTGATACTCCCCCCTTGAATTTTGACGACTTCTAGCCGAAGCGACAGAAGTGTCGGGAAAGCTTCTGATGCTCCCCCTTGAAAACATACACTTGGGCAGTTTTGCTGTTATTTTACCCGGAGTCGGCGACTGGAGGCCACCAATCGGTGACACCTATGGTCTGGGTAACTGCAGGGGGCATTTTATTTTTTACCCCTGTGAGTCGGCGACTCCCTCTAGGGATCGGCGACTCCTAGCGTAACCGTCGGATCTTTTTAGGAGATCCCTGAGATATTTGGAGAATATACGGGGAATATATGCAAAATTTCCAAATAAGGAAATGTATCTCACAGTTCTGCGAGATTATGTTTGTAGTCGGCGACTCCTTTGTGGAGTCGACGACAATGGCGTGATATGGGGGATTTGGAGATCAATTCCCGATCTCAAATTTTGTAATTTTCGGATTTTCTAGGGGGTTTTTGCAATTTTCCCAAGGGCTATAAATAGTGGAGAGTTTTCCCCAAAACCTAACAACACTTTTCCCCTTCTCAATTGCCTAAAACCCTAGATTTTTCTGTCGCCGATTCCCGAGTTACACTTTTTTGAATCGACGACTCCCACACTATGTCTTCCCCCGATTCCCATTTTTTAAACGAATCTGAAACGTCAGCCTTTGTTGCTGAGATGACCGTTGAGGGTCTTGACGAGGTGCTGAACACCGTCGAGTCGCCGATTCCCTCTCCTGACAGAGGGGTTGAGTTGACGACTCCGGTAGTTCCACCTTCTGACATGGGCTTGAGTGCCTCTGTGCACGAGCTTATTGGCGCTTCGCCGGTGTCGGCGACACTGAGCAGGGCCCTTGTAGTCGTACCAGAGGGACCTCTTGAGCTGGGAGAGATTCCTGGGACCTCTGTGTCGGCGATTCCCATCGTGGAGTCGGCGACACAGACTGGGCCCGTAAAGGGAAGATCTTTCAAGCGAAGAGGGCATGGTTGTAGTGCCACTGGGTCGGCGACTGCTGGCCGTGACTCGATGATCCTTCTTACTGGATCGGCGATTTAAGGGTCTAAATCGCCGACTCCTATGGAGATTGATGACTCTTCTGCGCGCCACACCGCTCCATTGGTTGTGAACGCGGAAGGTCATATTGTGTCGGGACTGAACCCGAACCAAGAGTCATCTGTGGGTGATGGCTCTATCAGACGTAAAAGACGACGCACCTACGACAAGGGCAATGTCTACGTGCCCGAACTTCTTCTTGTATTTGGAGACGTCTTTCTGACTCTCGTTACACTTGTTCTGAAAATGAAAACTGATGGGGGTGAAACCCGACCAGTGCTCCAAGACGCGCAAGCAAGCGCCAAGCGAGGAACTCCGCGGGAAACCGGACCGGAACTCAAGTGTGCAGAGCTCTGCTTCGCTAAGAATCCTTTCGCTCCAAATGACCTGCCTTTAATGAGTGGGGGGTGCCCTCTATTTATAGGGGTTCTTATGGGGGTAATCTGGGCATTTGGGCAGTAACCGCCTAACTGCCCAACTGATCAGATTGGGTCCAGGGGTCGACTTTCCAGAGATCGACTTTCTGGGGGTCGACTTTTCCTGGTGATCGACTTTACTCAAAAGTCGATCCCAGGGAAGTCGATCCTCAGGAAAGTCGATCTTCCTAGGATTCGACCTGGGACCTCCCAACCCTAGAATAGATACCTCAACTCATCTTAGGCTATCCGGACTTCTAGTTGCTGGTAGGTTGTGACCGTGTTCGGGATACTGTATCACCAGTACTCCCCCCTCCTCTGCGTACTAGGTACTTTGGGATACGTCTTTTAGTACTATGGTATGTGTGTCGGACCCTGTACTATCAGTATTCCCCCCCTCTTTGCGTGCTGGGGTGTGGATTTCTGGTGATGTCCCTGGATGTACGATCCTCTCTCACCAGTACTCCCCCCCTTCCACGCCTGCGAGGTTGTATCTATGCTTCCA
>LFYR01001195.1:3337-126429 GCA_001185155.1 Zostera marina
TCTAAATAGTAAATAGAAATTGCATAACAAAGTCTAAAACTATATAATTAAGATTAACAATAGTCTAAGCCCAAGGGCTCTAAGGTCTAAAGAGCTTGCTCAACATCCTCTTCAACTTCAGCTCCTCTCCTATTCCTTGTTGATGGTCCAATAGGTTCATTGACACCCATAGCTACTTCAATAGACGCCCAAGTTAAACCTTCTTCACCATAAACAAATTCATTTGAAGGACCGTCTTCACCGGTCATCCATTCACTACTCCAATTCAAATCTTCAACGACAATGGGGTCGAAGTCGTTTCTAAGGCATTTCTCTTCATAACGATCCTTCAATCGGCGGTTGTAATTGACAAACACCAATTTACTACATCGGTCGGCCTCTAGTCGATTCCTCTTCTTCGTGTGAATCTGTTATATGGAAGATAACTTGTTTCAGTTTCATTAAATACACAGAGACACATTACTTACTATTTCATACTTACAAAATCAAAGGTGCTCCAATTTCTTTCACAGCTAGAAGCAGTGACACAAAGTCCCAAAATACGTGTAGCCGCAATCATTAATGCTGGGGTAGATATGCCATATGAACTCCACCAAGACACTGTGCAATTGCAATTTCCAAAAACGAAATTAGACTCGTTAATATTAAATAATTCAGATTAACAAATCAGAATTATGGAACACATTACTTGAATCTGTTGTGGCAATTGCTTGAGTAGCCAACCTAGATGCAAAATGACCCCTTCCTTCTTTGTAGAGAGTTAGTTGATTCATTATCGTTCTTCGTTCATCATCATCATCAATCATTCGAAGAACACATTTTTGAAACTTTCCCTCATAAGCTAAGGCCTTCTCAAACCCAACTCTTGTCCTATTAGTTAGAAGGAAATATATTAGTAATTAGATAATAGGTTTTCAAAATTAACTATCAAATAACATGAAGAGGAGACTTACTTCTTCAACTCATAGTAAAAGTTGGGATTTAGAAATGCTCCAGCTTCAAACAAATCATGGTTGAAGTGTTTATCTAATCTTTTCTTCATGATAGCCTTTAGACTTCTAAACAATCCAGGTTTGTTTTCAAAATGAGTTTCAATTGTTTTGTTCGCCTTCTCAAAACATTGAGTGACATGCCCCATGCATGGCTTATCATCTGTATCCACCAATCTCAAAAAAGCAACTAAAGCCTGAGATGCTTTCAAACAATCTTCCACACCTGTCCAGAAAGCTCTAGCAAAGACATTCCTCTGCACTTCCTCTCCATGTCCAATATCTAGCCACTTCTGCCTAATTTTTTTTAAATAAGTAACGGGTAAGTGGGTTTTACCCGGCCCGACCCGTAGACCCGCCCCGCCCCAGACCCGAAACGCATAGAACACCTATGCGAGGGTCTGGAATTGCGCATGGACGTTTATGCGACGCATAAACGTCGCATAGGAAACCCTGCCGGGAGGTATCTATCAATATAATCATTCTACCCATCTGTCTTTCATGGAAATATTTTGATATAAATTTAATTTCATTCAAACTTTGGTTTCGATTAAATTTCTCCAGAATTCACAACAATGGCTGGTAGGAGACTTCGTGATGCTGTGAAAGCAGTTCTTTCTGGTGAGAATGGTGGTGAATTCAACAGCAACCTGCATGTTATTATTGCTGGTTTAACAAACACCTATTCTCAGTATGTAACAACATTTGAAGAGTACAAGTGCAAAGATACGAGGTTTGTGCTTCTCCGATTCTTTGAAAGAAATTTAAGAAATATAGAATGTTTTTTATTATATCTTATCTGATAATAATCAGGGAGCATCAACGTTGTTTGGCCCATATACACTGGATGGATATATTCAAGAATTCAAGAGGTTGGCGTCATCCATGCTTAATGAGCAGAGCATCCCATCAGGCCCGCAGCCCCCAGATCTCTTAGATAAGCAAATTGAGTTGCTTCCGGGTGTTGTATTGGACACACCACCCTTGGACAAAAACTTTGATGACATCTCTTCTGACATTCCTAAAAACTCTAGTTTTAAAAGAGGTGACATGGTGGTGGCCACTTTCTTTCTGGTCAGCTTGTGCCAGGGGACAATCTCTTGACCGAAGGAACATTCTCTCTTGTCGAGTTTTTCGACGGTGGTGAGAATTGGGTTCCTGTTTACGACGACGATGGTTGGTGCTTGCGTTTCATTTGGTTGAGACCTTGGAAGCTGAGTACTCACAGCCCGACTAAAATAGAGTGAAGGATTCCAAAGACTGCAGTCAGAGGTGTATACAGAATAAGACATTTTGTTGCTTCGAAAAACTTGCTTGGCTCCATTCGACATTTCACAGGAGCTTCTTCTGCCTTTGTTGTGACTTAGTTGTGTTGTGTTCAGTCCAAACTCATTAGGTTTAACCGTTTACCTGCCATTTATACTTAATTTGACGAAACATGTTTTGGAACTAGATTTCCTGACATTTGATGAATGATGTAAATCTGTAATCAAACTTCATGTTATTGATGGTATATTTATAGTCTAGTAATTTTTATACATATCATTTTAATCTCATGTTGATGATATAGTTAGAGCATGTTATCTTCCAACAAGGTTCAGTGGATAAAGGTGGGGATTATATATCCTCTTCTCCACCCTTCTTTTTCATCTCCTTCTTTCATCTCTCTCCTGCTGTATCTTTGGGGCTAAAGGTGGATTGAGGTAAAATTAGATAAGTTGTTGAGATCAAACTCATTAGTACTCACTTGTTTAAGGGAGTCTGATGTCGACAGATACAATTTGTGTTGGAGTCTTCTGGTGTATGCTGCTTTAGTTTCAACCTCATTTCTTGTAGAGACATCAGACCTATTTATATGTCAGACTTTGGCAATCGTCGACTTAGTGGATGATGAGGGTAAAACTCAATCAATATTTGGAAACTTTTTCAGATTGTCGGATCGGAAACTTCATAATCAATCACGCTCTAGGACAACTTCTCTGTCAGAAAAATCAGATGAAAATTCTAAAAGAATCCACCCCAATTTAATAATCGTCTAACCCTAACCCTAACCCTATTCGAGTATTCCCTTGATCCTATAGAGGTTGGATTATATTTTGCTAAGTTGTCATATGTCTGAGTTTATGGAGTTTACCACCTTTCATGCGGCTCGCCGTATTCCTAGGACTTAGCCCTTGACGATAATCTCTCGTGTACGTATTCTTAACCTCTTATATCATTAGTTGGGTAGGCGATAATATTACCAGAAGTCATTTAATCTGTTATGTATTCGACGACTCTACTTGAGGTCGTCGACTGTTTTGTTTAGCCTCGATGGGAGTGTCTAATCTCGATCGATTGACTCTAGCTAATGAGGATTCTCGACTTTATTAAGTGTGACTGATAGAGGATCTGTGAATCCCTGTATCATCCGGTGTCACATTATTTCAATTCTAAATATATCAGAGTCAGATAATATATCATTGATAACATCATAATGAAACTCGAACCTTAAACTTTCAGAAACCTTAATGAATTCAAATTTCGAATATCCATGAATCGAGCACGTGTCGTGCGATGAGAAGACAAACGACACGTGCCGCCGTAAATCTAAAAATCAAATTAATAAAAAAAGATTGAGTTCATAAATAAAAACCAATTAATTATGAAGATAATCTATCATTCCATAACTCTATATATATATAAATCCCAACATATATGTTTTAGATTTAGGTTATTAAACATTTTTTGTTTTTTTCTTCATCCCTCAAATTCCAATTTTATCGTCGATCATTAAATCTTTGTTCCATCCATCAAAAACTTGTTTCTTGATCATTTCCATCACTACGATGATGCCAAAATCAGCACCGACGACCGAAAATGGCACTCAGGAAAGAGTCACTCTCTCATTGCTTCCGATTCCAACCAGTCCTCACACCACTTTCTCCAACTCCCACCTTCTCCGACAAGTCCCTTTCCTCCCGTCAAGGACTTCCGACGATCATATCCCACGACCAACTTCACCGTTCTTTTTCAGCCCTCTCCGTGGTCGGATGGATGGTGCACCGTCGACTGGTGGTCAAATCAGCAAAGGCTCGTGGACTCCTGATGAAGATCGGTACGTGCGTGTGTGCACGTGTGTTCACGTGTGTGTTTAGTTAATTATTTTTTAATCAATCAATCGATCGTATTTTTTTTTTACAGTCGTTTGATAATGCTGGTGAAAAAGTACGACGATGGTACGAGGAATATTAGCTGGACGAAGATCGCAAAGATGATCGGAAATCGTATCGGAAGGCAGTGCCGAGAAAGATGGCACAATCATCTCCGCCCTGATATCAAGGTCTGTCTGTCAATGTATCTGAACCGTAGATTTCCATAGTCTGGCATAATAAACAATCTGTTATTATTTATGAGAAATATAGTCCCACATCGGTAATTAAGATGTTTATTTTCTACAATAGTATTTAATTTGATTTAATGATAATTGACCAGACTAATTTTTTATTTATCAGAAAGATGACTGGAGTAAAGAGGAGGAGTTACTGTTCGTGGTGTCTCATCGGAAATTTGGAAGTAGATGGTCGAAGCTGATTCCCGGAAGATCCGAGAATTCGATTAAGAATCATTGGAATTCGACCAAAAGACACCTTATTGCCAAATTGAATAAACCAGGGAGGTTATTTTCGAATCGTAATGGGCATTCTGTGCTTCATGATTACATTTTGAGCATCATAGATCCTTCTCATAATCCACCACCTCCATCGTCTTTGTCACCGCCTCCGGAAGAGGAGGAGATGCAAGCGTCGGTCGATTCTAACGAATACAATGGTGGATCGCCAGTTCTGGTACCACCTGTATCATCATATGATTTTCAAGATAAGCTGGTGCAGTATAGGTGCCCTAATTGCTTCTTCACATTATTACCCCAAAAGCTCACCGGAGAAACTGCAACAACCACCCGCCGATTTTCGCTTTAACTCGATAGCCGTCGGGGAGAAAGTAATAGATTGATCAAGAGCAATTTCGAATAATTTGTATTCTAATAAATCAACAATATTTGCTTCTTTTTATTCCAATGTTTCTGTTCTTTGGATCTTTAATTTCAATCTCAAGATTGTTTTTGTTTTATATTTTTGTAGTTTTGGATTTAGGGTTTGCATATATGATATATTATACTGTCCGTTGGAACTTCTCCAGTTCTCCGGATGGTGAAGATGCTAACAAAAAAAAGAGGGATTCAAATGTAGAGAAATTTTAAGTGTTCGACTTTAAAATGAGACATTCGACTGGGGATGATTAACTTTAAGAAGTTGCAGCAGCAGTGGATTGAAGAAATCCTCCAAACGGCGACGATGTGGGAGTAGAGAACGGTGATGGAGAGAGATGTCGACGTTGATGCTGTGGCAGAAGTAGAAGCAGTGTTAAAAGCAACTGGATCACTCAGAGTTTAATCCTACATCTGGATCACTCCACACCACAAAATCATTATCATCAGCGTCATAAGTTTCTCCAGCCCAAAGCTCATCATTCTTGCTTGATCCACGAGACTCCCACATACTATAAGGCAAACCAAACAGAAGAGGCTCTTCACCCTCAGAATCAGAAGAAGAGTACAAATCTTCAACATCCGGCCCCAAAATATTCAAGGGCTTCAACATTCATCCCCTGTCTTCTCAGCTCTCTTATCTGTCTGAGATCTCTTGTGTGCCTTCTCATCAACCTTCTTTCTTTCCTCTCATTCTTACCTGCAGATGGCAACAAAAAATGATGAATTCATAATAAAGGATGGAAGCTCATACTATATATCAGGAAGTGATAACCCAAACTCAAGCTTGGTTGTAACTCCACTCAATGGACCAAACTATCAAACATGGGTAGTTGAAATCCAAAGATCATTATCTACCAAAACACAAGTTAGGATTCATAAATGGATCCATCAGCAAACCAAACAACAACACAGACAACTATTTCATTCCCTGGACCAGGTGCAATGATTTAGTCACTGCTTGAATACTCAACAGTCGTTCAAAAGAAATCAAAGGCAGTATCATTTTTATAAAGGATGCCACCACCCTCTGGGAAAACCTTAAACATAAATACATCAGAGTCAACTCACTTGTCATTTCACAGCTCAAAAGATAAATTGCACTATGTACTCAAGGGAATGAGTCAGTCAACAATTATTATGCAAAATTGCAAGGTCTGTGGAATGAATTAGACAACAATCAAATTTTTGAATGTTGTGGCAATTCAAACTGTATTGCAAAAGAAAACATGAACAGGCTGATCAGTTTTACAACTGGTCTGAATGACACATTTCTGTCAATAAGAGGACAGATACTCAAGAAAAAGATACCACCATCTGTGGATGATGCTTTTAGAATGGTACTCCAAGAAAAAACACAAAGGGAGTGCGTATATCCTGAGGAAGGGACTGTTTTAGCAACACAATCCCAAAACAGTTTCACACCCAAAGCAGAAAACCAAAGTGAAGATTTCAAACCATATTGTATAAGATGCAAAAAGTACAACCACAACATAGAAAGTTGTTTTTATGAATACGATTTTCCACCTGGCCATGGACTTCATAGGGTGGATTTCAACAACAAAAAAAGACAACTCTACAAAGTACAATGGAAAGAAGAACTACAAACCCAACAAAAGATACAAAGGCAAATACCAGAGTAATAATGCCAACACAGAAGAGAAGACCCAAGTCTTTGAAAACACTCAAGCTCCAAGGAACTTTATCACCTGAGAAGAGTTGATCTCCATACTCTCTCAGGGAGAAATCATCAAGGGAAATCAGCCACAAGCTCACATGACAATTGGAAGCTCATCTGGTATGTCCCACTCTAACAATAACACATGTTTCCACTCACACTATTCACTAAACACCCCAGCATGCACCCAATCACAAAATGATTATTGGATCATTGACACAGGGGCAACAGACCATATACTAAGACTATTGTAGTGTCTTCTTTATTTTTATTTATAAACAGAGAGTAGTCTGTTCTGCATTGTTTGTATCCAAGGTTGGACAGAGCATTTGACAGAGTTTGACTCTGGATGCTTGTTTCAAACCATATAATGATTTGTTTAATTTACAAATAGGGTTATGTGGTGCATTCTTAGGTAATTCTAATCCCAATGGGATCTTCATGTATTCCCCCAACACACCTTTAAATAATGTTAAAACCTTATTGTATCCAATAAACATCCACCTTCTAAACTCTCAAACCACTAAAATTTCTGTTAGTGGCTCCACACAAATTACAAAAGACATTATACTAAACAATGTCTTAAAATCCCATCATTTTCAGTCAATCTACTATCTGTAAGTCAACTTATAAAAGATATGAAATGTTCATTCACCTTTTACCCTATTTTCTGTTCCATATACAGGACCAACAGGGAAACCAGATTGGTTTGGGTGAGAAAAAGAATGGATTCTACATCCTAAAACAAGATTATCAGGCCAACCATAACCAACAGAAGGAGACAAAGGATGAAGAGATTTGACATCAAAGATTAGGACACCCTGCATCATCTAGATTTTATCATCTGAACATCATAAATAAATGTATTCCAAAGAATTTCACAAAATTTTGTAATACATGTCCACTGTCTAAACAGACAAGACTCCTTTTTTCTTTAAGTTCAGACAAAACAACAAGATGTTTTCAGTTGCTACATTTAGATATATGAGGAAAATTTCATAAACCCACACACCAAGGAAATAACTATTTTCTAGCCATAGTAGATGACTACTCAATAGAAACTTGGGTATTCCTAATGACAAATAAAACTGAAACAACCACTAAATTCAAAAAAATTTAATCAATATCAAAAACCAACACCAAACCACTATTCATATCATAAGGTCAGACAATGGAATAGAATTCTTATCCAAAGAATTCCAAAACATACTGAAATAAGATGGAATAGTCCATCAACTATCATGCTCATATATATACTCTATAACAAAATAGGAGAGTTGAAAGAAAACATTAACATATATTACAAGTAGTTAGGTTACTAATGATCCGGCCAGTCCAACATTTCTTTAAAATTTTGGGGAGAATGCATTCTAACAACTGTTTTCCTAATAAATAGAACTTCAGCTGTTGTACTAAACAATGATACTCCATTTTTTTAACTTTTTAAGGAACAACCAAATCTAGACATCCTAAAAAATTTTGTCTGTCTATGCTATGCTACAAACAACAAAACAAAATCAAAATTCGAAAATAGATGTATAAAAAAAATATTCATTAGATACTCCTTTCAAAGAAAATGATATAACATATTAGATCCATCCACCTAAAAAATCTTCACCAACAGAGATGTAACCTTATTTGAAAAAATATTTCCCTTCAAAGAAGAACCAAAACAATACCAAGAAGATTTTTTTTGATGAAAACACACCAGAAACAGAAAATACACAAAAACAAAACACATACACAATAATACGTTCTTCACAAGAAGAACATATTGAAAAAACACAACATGAAATAAGAGGAACACCAAGTACTTTAGAAAACAGTAGACCAAAAAGGAAGAGAAAAACACCATCATATTTAAAAGATTTTTCTCTACAACTAGCAACGATTAGATATTCCATAGAAAACATGTTATCTTACAAAAACTTCACCCCTGAACACTCTGCATTACTAGCAACAATAAAAAACAATATAGATCCAACCCCTTATAAAGAAGCATCCAAACACACAAAATGGAATAATGTCATGCAACAAGAGCTACAAGCTTTTGAAAATAAGAAAACATAGATTATCACAAGCATGCCCAAAGACAAAAAATCCATTGGCTGTAAATGGGTTTATAAAACCAAATTTAACAGTGATGGAAGCATCGAAAAATACAAAACAAGACTAGTGGCAAAAGGTTACAACCAAATCGAAGGCATTGACTTCACAAAGACATTTGCCTCTGTCTCTAAAATGACAACCTTAAAGATTGTCCTAGCTGTTGCAGTATCACAAAAATGAAACATGAATCAAATGAATGTCCAAAATGCATTCTTACATGAAAATCTAGAAGAGACTATCTACATGAAGATCCCATTGGGATTAGAATTACCTAAGAATGCACCACATAACCCTATTTGTAAATTAAACAAATCATTATATGGTTTGAAACAAGCATCCAGAGTTTGGTATCAAATTATGTCAAATGCTCTGTCCAACCTTAGATACAAACAATGCAGAACAGACTACTCTCTGTTTATAAATAAAAATAAACAAGACACTACAATAATCTTAACATATGTTGATGATCTACTAATCACAGACAACAACATAAACAAAATAAAAACACTAAAGAAAAATCTACAAGGTAAAGACCTTGGAGAACTCAAGTATTTTATAAAACTTGAATTTACCAAAACACCAAATGACCTATACATTGGTCAAAGAAAATACACACTAGATTTACTAGAAAAATACAAACTCACACAATGCAAACCAAACAAAACACCAAATAATCACAAATAAATATTTAACCACAAAACAAACAAGTTTACTGAATTCCCTACCAATAATAACACATAACAAATCTCCAATGTAATCAAACAAAACAAAAAAATGAAATTTTATTACAAGACCCACAAAAATATAGAAGCATAGTTGGGAAACTAGTATACCTAACATGCACAAGACCAGACATATCTTATGTTGTAACCTATCTAAGCCAACACATGGCAACACCAGCAGAATCACAAATGAAGGCAGCATACAGAGTTCTAAGATACATTAAAGGATCACCTGGATTAGGATTACATTTTTCATCAGGCTCCTCAATAGACCACATTGGAGCCTTCACAGACTCTGATTGGGCAAGTTGCCCGACCACCAAACGATCAACATCCGAATTTGCCATATTCCTAGGATCGTCTCTAATATCATGGAAATAAAAAAAAACAAATAATATCAAGATCATCAGCAGAGGCTGAATACCGTGCACTAGCCTATACTACATGTGAAATAACATGGTTAAAAATGCTGCTATAAGAAATAGGAGTTTACCAGATTGGAAAATCACCGACTCCTAGAGTGTTCACCGACAGCACCGCGGCAGAGGCAATAGCAAGAAACCCTATCTCCCACCAAATAACCAAACACATAGAGATTGATCTCCACACGGTGAGGGACAAGGTTTTAGCGGGAGATATTACACTAAAATACGTCTTCAGTGCACAAAACATTGGTGATATTTTCACCAAACCCCTAAGAGGTCCGACTTTTCGAAATTTAATCCAGAAGTGTGACTCCTCGACATCCACAAACAAAATTCAAACCCAGTTAATTGATTACAACACCCTATTGCGCCTACATATTCAAATCAAACCAGTTTTGATTTGAGGGAGGATATTAGAAATATAACCCCGCAAGAATTATAAATATTAAATATACCCTTATTGTAAATATCAATCTCAGAACCTTGAGATTCATAGATATCAAACATACATCATATTAAGTATATTTATTTTAACTTCATATTCAATATTAACTTCTCACATTCCTTTTTAAAAATTCTCATAGATAATTAATTCCATATCCAACACATTTAATTTCATATTAGTAATCAATATTAAGCACCAACATAGCCGTTGGGTGTTTACTATTTAAGCCTACCCACACCTTCATCACAAGTACGTTTTTACACTCTATAATCACCATACACATATCGCTGATCATTTTCAACACACTTATTTGCTCTATACTTCCGCATCACAACTCAATTGGAACTTCATCAAACCTGCAAATCGTCCGTTGGATTATCGAGCTATCTTTCAATCAATCGATCATCAAGCAGTATCATTATTGTTTATATACTTAAGTATTACATATTCCATTCAATCATTCATAACATTGCTTAAGTATTATACACATATATATAGGGCAAGCATCAGGTGTGCCATATATGTATCATTCGTTGTAGACCGTCGGATGACTCATCCTACGGTCAGCAGAAATACCTCGAGATCCTAGCCACCATTGTACATCATTCAGTTGTTAATGTATGATACCATCATATCCATTAATTTACTCATCATACGTTCCACAAGAAACGACAGATAAATGGCACACCTGGAAATGGCACACCTGATACAATTCCTATATATATAATTGTTTAATTATATAAACCATTCCAAAACTCTATCAAAAAGTAACGAACAACCCGACGATCCTTGTGATTGCGATGGACCGGACGTTCCAAATAGATTCCCAGTTGAGAGAGAGGAGAAAAGATTGCCACCTAAGGCGGAATGAAGCAAAGTTGGATGTAGAACCAAACCTGAATGGTGAAGAAGACGCCGTCGTTTCCGTAGTCATCGACGAAGAAACAGTACTAGTGTCACTACTCGCAATGCCGAAGGAGAAAGACGACGTCATCTCCGTCGAGCAGTTAGTTATTCCGTTGCAGATTTCTGAAATTCAGATCGAAGAGATTTATGGGTTTTATACGGGTTTTATAAACCGGATCTAAACTAAAACCCGAATAAAATTCTTATCTCTTAGTCCACTTTCCAGTTCCCTTCAGGCTTTTCCATTTCTTGTTTATCGACCGATGGCTCTGCTAATGGCGGTAGGTGTAGGTGTAGGTGCGGCGGTTGCTTCTCCGGTTCCGATGTGCGGCTTCTCTCGTTCCTCCATCAATAATGTTATTCATTGTCCGTCTCGGCTCTCATTCTCCAGGACCGAAACCCTTTTAGGTTCAGCTGCAGAAGTGACACTCTCTGCGCAATTTACAGCTTCACTCTCGCTTTCCACCACGTTTTCGTTCGGTAATAATCCAATAAGTAATTTTAGTTTGCAATGAAACTGTAATTAGTATCTCTTATTGTCAAATCAAATTTAGGGAAGAACACCATTTACTGCGGAAGAGGTGACAGGAAAACCGCCAAAGGCAAACGATTCAATCACTCCTTTGGAAATGTAGGTCAAAGCTCTCTCTCATTCTTTCTGCAGAGATTTTCTTCAGATTTAATTGCAAACCAATATTAATCGCTAGGATTTCATCGTGGTGGAATTATCCACTTTGAGTATGATCAGAATTAGCTTTGAAAATGGTTATAATGCGTTAGCTTTGAAGTTTGAGCAACTATGGTTATAATTCCGAAATTGCTCAATGAGTAATTCCAATGAAGATTCATACCCAAAATTTGTTGTTGGATTTGATTGCAGGCAAGACCCCGTAATAAGAAGATGGGAAAAGGTCCTCCACGTCTTCATGCTCCTCCGGCTCCTCCAAGGAAAGATAAGTTTGATGATGGTGAGATTGTAAAGATCGAAATTGACCCGTCTCTCTTCTCATGAGGCCCTTTCCATTCTTACTGTAATTTGCTTCCATCACACACTGTCATTTCAGTTCATTTATGATATAAATATGTTGAATTTGCTGAAAAATGTTGATTTTGATAAAACCAGTAAAATCACATATTTCCTTGTTCATTCATTATAAAAAATGGTACCTGTTTTTGAATGAAGAATTGAATGTTTAATATTAAACAAAATATACATCACAGAAGATAATAAGACCAAATCATTTTTTTACGTCTAATATTCTTTGAGATCGACAAAAAGAAAAAGAAATGGCTGGAAATTCTAATCTGTTCAGGATATCTATCACTTATCAGGTTACTACATCTTTGGATTATCATGAGATTGCATTACAGTAAGAAAGAATGGATGCCCTCTGTTCACCCCAGATGATTGCCATGTCGCTGGTGTATCTTTCGAAAATCTAGTAGGAGGATCAGATGATTGCAGGGACCAATGCAATTCATACTTTGAGAGATCATACACTCCTGGTGAAAATATGCAGATTCGCAAAGGAACTTTGATTATGTTCATGGGCTCTAATTTGATGTGAGTGGAGCTTGTCGCAGACCATATAAAAGGACTCACACTCTCCAGTACTCTTTGCTTCCAGATTTTCTTCTCAACTTTAACATCATCATTTCCCAGTGAGATATTGTGCCAACCAGCTATTGTTGAAGAATCAGAATGCGGGGATGTATCTTGAGTTTGACCTCCTCCTGAATCAGATGACATTCCATCTAAAGTAACTATCTTTACGGAAGCAACAACATCTGAAGAGTTGTGAAGTGTGATGTAGAATGTTGCTTCACAGAAGGAGGTAGAGAAGTCATGAGAGATTGTTTGCGGCCCATTCATCAGCCACCATACTGGACTCTTGCCGATGATACTACATATCGCAACATGAAACATATCACATTCACATTTAAGAAAGAAAGAAAGAAAGTGTTTAATCAATATCATCAACAAGATTTCTGATTGTGGAACTTGCCTGTGATGACATGCATGGTGAGACAATAGATGACATTTTTCTGTTTTCTCAGAATCATTGTCATCTTCTACTAAATGAGAGAGCAAGATGAAGTCTACGGTACTCAAAGCTTCCTGATAAGAGAAAAGAAGATAAATAAATGAAGGGAATTAGAAATTGATATTTCATTTTCAGCCAAGAAATTCACAAATGACAACCATAAAAACAATCCAGCATAGAGAAGAAAAAAAGTCAAATAGAAGATGAAAACATAAAAAAAGAATGTGCGAACTTTGAAATATTTTTCTTGATGCAGTCGTTCATAATGGTGAAAATCAACTAGAGGTGTCCTTGACACATCAAACATGACTTGATTGTCTTCATTTTCCCCAAGTCTCACATCACTGCCTTCAATTTGAGAATTATTTTCAGATGATGTTTCTCCACGATCCTGAAAAGTAAATAAATAATTTTGATAAAAAATAGGACTAATACTTATTTAATGGAAAAGAGAATAACTTTCAGTTCAAAAAATATCAGAAAGCTTAGATAGAATTAAAGATTTGCAGGAAATATAAAATTGACCTTTAACTTGAAAAAACACATCAAGGATTGACCGGCTAGTAATAACTGTGAGGAACAAACAGAAGTGTGTGCAGGCAATAATGAAATCTCCCAACGGCTGCCAACAGATGACAACTGACGAAGCCACAAACCTTTCGACATGGTTCTGCTATTAATTTCCATGCGAACAAGAAACTCTTGCATCTTTGATGTACAAGGAGTGATAAACATTGAAACATCTAACGAGGGTGATACCTGAAAAGGAATTATCATAAATATGGTATTATGGTGTTAGTAACCTGTATGGCCTAAATAAAATAAGATAAAATATACATATAACATATATCTCTAATAACATATCAGTTACATTTTCAATATAAAAACTCAAAAGTCCCAAGTTTTAAACTATTATTCCTAATGAGACGAGTAAACTCATCGATGCTATCCTATAAGGTCATGATATCTAGTAATAGAGCAACTACACACACTGCCTCAAGAGATTGGTCTCCCAGCTTTGCAGAGTAACGATCTCCAGTGGATGATACAACTTTTTTTGTAACACTCTGGAGTCTGGTCCGAAGGAGAGGTTGATGTCCCTTGTGACATATTAGACTATTAATACATATATTAGGCTTTAATTACTATTAGAAATATGGAAAAAGAAGTCTGGAATCTCTCCGGAAAGGCTCATCAAAGGGAAACTCTCCGGAAATCTGGATATGAAATTTTGATAGAAAGGCCTTGAAACCGCATCTGTTTTTCTTACTATTCAAGTTAGTATACAGAAACAGATCCGTCTAAAATCTCTGAATACCCAATTAGTTTTTTTATAAGATTAAAGTTCCATTAGATATGAATGGGGAAAGTCCATGAAAATACAATTACAAATAGATAATGTCCATCGCTTATGTCCTTATACAACTCAGTTGATATTTGATAGCATTAAATAACTAAAAATCTTCCTGGTGAACAATTATATTTGCATAGTTTCAATTAGGTCTCTTAATCTAATATTTGTTGCCTCTGAGAAGTTCTGAAAGATGGAACAGAATCTGTTTTGAGAATTGGCAATTGAAAAAGAGGTACCCAAGAACCTCTTCCTCCTGTCCCCACATACTCAGAATGATGCAGAGCATCTAGATAATATTAACACTAATATACACTCCAAGCATGTTGGAATGAGCATCTTACAAAGGATGTGTGGTGGGCCTAACCAAGGTTGGGCCTCACAACCTTCTCTATAGAAGGTCATCACACTCACATCATGAGGGCTGTCCATCACCCATGGTGTGAGTATAAATACGATGGACCTCACTTGGGAAGGGCACTTTTTGGCAATATTATTTTATCAAGGTATTATTCACCTCCCTTTTTCTGGATCTACTTTATCTACTGTTCTTCTTAATTCTCTCCCGAATTCTTGGCTATTTCCTCCCATTCTAGTTCTAATCTCTCTTGATCTTCTTGGTGAAGTCCAAGATCTACACCCACACCTTCTCCAATTCGATTGAGAATCCATAGTCTCACTCGAACCTCACTGATTTGCAGTAGCATCTGCATTAACTGGTATCAGAGCCCGTTGCTGATGGCTGATCATGTATCACGTCAAGAGTGGGGAATAGTGAATAAAGCCATCGCTGATCTCGCCATTGCCATGAGGGAGGGCTTCCAAGATTTGCGGAGGGAGGTAGCTGCCCAAGCGGTGCCACCAGCCCCGCCAGAGCCACCCAATCCAGATGGGCCAGTCCACACGTATCAGAGGCGCCTCTACAACGCCTTCTTGGAACCGCAGGATGCTCGACGATCGCCGGACATCCCTGCCCAGAATTTCCGGCGCCGGAATCCAGAGCCGCCGGTGGGAAACTTCCAGCGCAGATTTCCCAATGCGCTGGACCAGTACACTGATATGCTTGAAGGAGAGTTCACTCCTGATCGCCACCATCAGAGGAGAATGCAGCCTCAGTTCCGGCCATTTGAAGAGCATAGGGAAGACATGGATCACTTCCAAAACAGGGGATGTCACCATAGAGGCCAGTCTGAATTTAAATTAAAGATGGACATTCCATCCTTTAATGGCTCTTTGCATATAGAAGACTTTATTGACTGGATGACCGAAGTCGAGAGGTTCTTCGACTATATGAATATTGAAAAGGAGAGGAAAGTTAAATTGGTGGTCCTGCGATTTAAGGGAGTCGCATCTGCATGGTGGGAGCAAACAGTAAAGAACAGAGCTAGGGGGAATAAGAGTACAGTCCGAAGTTGGGAAAAATTTAAAAAATTACTCCGACAGCGTTTCCTCCCTAGTGATTATGAGGGTGTGCTATTTACAAAATACCATCAGTGTACTCAAGGAGCAAGGACTGTATCTGAATATGCACGGGAATTTCATAGGTTGTCATCACGAAATAATTTAAGGGAGTCAGAAGAGCAGCTCATTGCTAGATTCGTGCAAGGGTTGAAAGAGAAATTTCAAGAAAAATTAATTTTACAGCCACAACACTCTCTTATGGAAACAATTAGAGTGGCAGAACAATTAGAGAAGAGGGCTGAAAAATTCTCCAAGTACACTTATGGTTCAACTTCAAACAGATGGGGACAACCTACAGATAGGGGTATATTACCAACACCTGAGGAAGCAAAGAGGACTGATTACACAACTGAACAGAAAGGAGTAAAGTCTGGAAATTTCAGTAACATTAAATGTTACAGATGCAATGAGTGGGGACACAAGTCAAATACCTGCCCCAAACGTGGAGAAGTCCACCTAGTCGATGAGAAAGGGAAAAGGGTGGTTGAAGGAGAAGATAGTGATTTTTGTGACGATTATGATGATGAAGCACCACCTGATGAAGGACCAAGATTATTTTGTTTAATTCATAGAAGTTACCACACACCCCACCTTGAAATGAATTCACAAAGAAACAACTTATTCAAGACCCGAGGCACTGTGATGGGGAAGGTTTGTGATATAATAGTGGACAATGGCAGTACGGATAATCTAATTTCAGCAAAGGCAGCCAAGCACTTGGGATTGAAGATAGAAGATCATCCAAGACCTTACAAGGTGGGATAGATTAAAAAAGGTGACTCTATCTCAGTAGAAGTGAACAAATCTTGTATGGTTCCCTTATCTATAGGGAGAAGATACAAGGATGAGGTACAATGTGACGTGGTAGATATGGATGCCACCCACATTCTCTTGGGAAGGCCTTGGCAATTCGATGTGTATGGAAATCACAATGATCGAACTAACCAATATGTGATTAAAGTAGATGACATGAAGGTAGCCTTATCACCTCTACCACCTGAATCAACAATATCATATGAGAAACCAAATCTGATAATTCAGGCTGAAAATTGCTTCAAAAGAACACTTAGCATCAAAGAGGAAGGGCTGGCTGTAATAGTAAAGGAAAAAAAAGAAACAAAAAAAATAGTGATACCAAAGGTGGTGGAGGATATCTTAAGGTTATTTCCAGCAGTAAGAAGTGATAATCTAGTCAAGTTACCACCACACAGATCAGTGGATCACAGGATTGACTTAGAACCGGGTGTCTCACTTCCTAATTTAGCACACTACAGATTGAGACCAATGGAGACTGAAATTTTGCAGCAACAAGTAGAGCAACTTCTGAAAGAAGGGCTGATTAGACACTCCATCAGTCCTTGTGCTGTTCCTTCCTTACTTGTCCTCAAAAAAAATGGGGAATGGAGAATGTGTGTTGATAGCAGAGCTATCAACAGAATAACCATAAAGTACAGATTTCCAATCCCTAGACTGGAGGAACTCCTTGATGATATTGGGGGCTCAATATTTTTCAAAGCTAGACCTGAAGAGTGGGTATCACCAAATAAGAATAAGGGAAGGTAATGAATGGAAGACGACATTTAAGACTAGCAAGGGCCTTTATGAATGGCTAGTTATGCCATTTGGAATGTCAAATGCTCCCTCCACCTTCATGAGACTCATGACAGAGGTACTAAAACCCCTTTTAAATATATGTACTGTTGTTTATTTTGATGATACACTTGTCTTTAGCAAAGACAAAGAAACTCATCTTAAGGACTTGGAGAAAGTTCTGAAATTGTTGGCAGATAATCACCTACAGTTAAATAGCCAAAAGTGTGAATTTTTGGTTCATGAGCTGTCATTCTTGGGATATATTGTTGATTGTCAAGGGCTGAAAGTTGATCCAAGTAAAGCAGCAGCCATGGACTCTTGGATGATTCCTTCTAATATGACTGAAATTAGAAGTTTTATGGGCCTCGCTTCTTTTTATAGAAGATTTATTAAAGATTTCAGCACAATAGCTTCTCCAATAACAGATTGTTTAAAGAAAGGACAGTTCAAATGGACAAGTGAAGCAAACAGATCATTCCAATTACTAAAAAAAAATGACAAGAAGCACCACTCCTAAGGCTTCCTGATTTTTCTAAAGTATTTCAGATAGACTGCGATGCAAGTATTATGGGAATTGGTGCTGTTTTAAGTCAGGAAGGTCACCCAATTGCCTTCCACAGTGAGAAACTATCTAATGGCAGAAGAAATTGGACCACTTATGAGCAAGAGCTCTATGCAGTGGTTAGGGCTTGCAAAGTTTGGGAGCCATATCTCATTCAAAATGAATTTGTAATCCAAACAGATCACATGGCATTGAAGCAAGTGAATAGCTCAAAAAATTCTAACAAAATGCATGCTAGGTGGATATCATATTTACAAAGATTCCACTTCACATTAAAGCACAGATCAGGAGCCAGCAATAAAGTGGCAGATGCGTTGAGCAGAAGAAGCACCTTATTGACAGTGTTAAGAGCTAAAATAAATGACTTTCAGAGGTTGAAAGATCTGTATGAAGATGATGAGGATTTCAGCCCCATATGGAAAGCTTGCAAGGAAGGCAATCCTTCAGAAAATTTTAATATTCAGGAAGGATTTTTGATGTTCAAAAACAGGCTTTGTGTACCTTTGGACCCCTTAAGAGAACAATTGATTGCTACTTTACATGCGGGGGGACTAGCTGGTCACTTGGGAAGGGACAAGGTTACACTACAACTGAAATCTAGATTCTATTGGCCAAAAATGGGAGTTCAGACTGAGAAATTCATACAGACCTGCCAAGTCTGTCAACAGGCCAAGGGAACCAAGCAGAATACAGGTCTATATATTCCATTACCAATACCTAAAGAACCGTGGGTAGATCTATCAATGGACTTTGTTTTAGGACTACCAAAAACAAAAAATGGAAGTGATTCAATTTTTGTAGTTGTTGACAGATTCTCTAAAATGGCACATTTTTTGGCTTGCAAAAAAACAAGTGATGCAGTGCATATAGCTCAGATATTTTTTAAAGAAATTGTAAGGCTACATGGGGTCCCAAAGTCAATAGTGTCTGACAGAGATACTAAATTTCTCTCACATTTTTGGAAAACTTTATGGGAAAGATTTGGTACTAAACTGAATTTTAGCACAACATGCCACCCCCAGTCTGATGAACAGACTGAGGTAGTCGACAGATCATTGGGGAATTTGCTCAGAAGTCAGAACACTGGCCAGTAAAAACGAAAAAGGCTGGGATACATATCTGTCTCAGGCTGAGTTTGCATTCAATAATATGGTTAATAGATCTACAGGAGTCAGCCCATTTATGGCAGCATATGGCCATCAGCCCAAACAGTCAATTGATATTGCTGATATCTCTTCAAACCAACCTGTGGTGGAGAATCTGATACTGAAAAACAAAGAAATATACAAAGCAGTAGAGGAGGCTTTGCAGAAATCAAACACAGTATAAAAATTGGGAAAGGAAGAATTTCTAGTAGAAGAGATGGTGATGGTACACATTGGGAAAGATAGAGTACCCACTGGATCTTATTCCAAACTAAAAGCACGGAATTATGGTCCATTTAAAATACTGCAGAAAATCAATGAGAATGCATACATAATTGATCTACCAGAAAGGTTCAACATATCAAAGTTTTTCAATATCTTTGACATAAAGAAATACTTTCCTACTGCTGAAAATGAAGAACAATTGAGAACAATTGATCCTGTGGAAGGGGTGTATGATGCAAAGCATCTAGATAATATTAACACTAATATACACTCCAAGCATGTTGGAATGAGCATCTTACAAAGGATGTGTGGTGGGCCTAACCAAGGTTGGGCCTCACAACCTTCTCTATAGAAGGTCATCGCACTCACATCATGAGGGCTGTCCAACACCCATGGTGTGAGTATAAATATGATGGACCTCACTTGGGAAGGGTACTTTTGGCATAATCATTTCTCAAGGTATTATTCTTCTTTTTTTCTAAATCTAC
Source organism: Zostera marina (assembly GCA_001185155.1). Taxonomy (NCBI): domain Eukaryota; kingdom Viridiplantae; phylum Streptophyta; class Magnoliopsida; order Alismatales; family Zosteraceae; genus Zostera; species Zostera marina. The sequence continues at coordinate 23,509 of LFYR01001195.1, forward strand.
TTTATTCTACTGTTCATCTCAATTCTCTCCCGATTTCTTGGTTCTTCCCTTCTATCCTATTGATAATCTCTCCTGATCATCCTTGTGAAGTCAAGGATCTCCACCCCTGGCCCCTCTATCCGATTGAGCATCCTCTTCCTCAATCGTCGCTTACTGTTTGAACTTTGAAGCAACATTTACATTATAGATCAAAGTAGAAATTAGAGAAAATAAAGTAGGAAGGCGGTTGAGAATAATATCTGGATATATCAATCATAAAGTAGTGTCCTCTTTGTGAGGTCCATCTTATTTATACTCACATCTTAGGTGATGGACAATCCTAATGATGTGAGTGTGAAGACCTTCTAAAGAGAAGGTTGTGAGGCCCAACCTTGGTCAAGCCCACCACTCATCCTTTGTAGAATACCCATTCCCATATGTTTGGAATGTATGCTAGACTCAATGTTAGTATTCCTTTGATGCTCTGCATCAGGAGTCCATTATAAACTCTAGGAGTTGTGCTTGACGTAAATTATAAAAAATAATCAAATATGCCATGTGAGGATTTATTGACCACATATTATGTGCAACTCTTTTGAAGCTCTTGTGATATTTCTACAAACATGAGTGGGAATTCTCTATACCAACAAAATCCCCAAGAAATATCTTCTTCCTAGATTAACTATATTCATCACTGCAAAAATAAACCCCAAAGAAATAGATCTATATTCAAAACACAAAACCCAAGCTACTGAAGCATGAATCAAGTGTGTTTCGACATGCATAGATCCCCCTCTTTGGAAACCTTAGTGCTTGCCCCAACCCCTCTCTAATTAGCTTACTTGTTCCAAACTACTCCTATAATACTCTGATTGTTACGGGTCAGACATATCTCCATCCTTTTTCCACTCTAATTAGTGTTTTTAATGATAAATATTTTGTATAAGGGACTTAAACCCTCAAGTCCTCAACCTCTTGTACTACACAAACTAGGGTATCTACCACTAAAGTAAACATGTACGTATGTACGTATTGAGTGAATTTATAATTTTCACTCAGTTTTCTATTGATTGTTTAGTAAAATGAATTTCAACATGAAAAAAACAACATTTCACAATAAGATACAAGTAATTTGAACAAGAAAAAGAAAATAAGCTTCAAGTCCTAAACTTACAGTTTAACAAGTGTTTTAATTTTTCCATATGAACTTGGAATTGAGCTCCCGATAAAATTATTATTATCAAGCTGGCTGAAAATTTACAACAAAAGGATGCTGATTTCTGAGAGTTAAAGATCAAAATGCACCACATAATGTATGTGATCAAATGCTATAAAAAACAAACATACAACATAACTTAGCAGTATAGTGAAGTTAGAGAGGTTTTACACGATAATATTAAAAAATAAATGAAATTTGCAAAGTTAAAAATGGACCTAATTATCTAGAGGTATAATTGTGTAAACATGTAAGGAGCTTAAAGGTCAGCCTACTTTATGCATTTTCTTAATGAATATGGTGACACAAGGGTCTTTCTTAGGTGATGTCAATATGTCATTACATGTATTGATCTATGCAAACAGAGATGCATACTACACTTTGCTCATTGGGATAATGTCGAAGTATCGAACATACATTATCAGCAAGGTCTTTGATTCGGAGAACTCTGGAGCAAGGTGACCAGACAAATTGTTATTATCAAGTAAACTGCGTTGCAAAAAAAAAAATTCCTTTTAGTAATGAAAATACATAAATTGTTCGTAAAAGTGTCATAAATAACAAAAGATATGACAAACAAAAGCCATTGGAATATAAGAACAAAAGAATGAATTAACTTACAAGTGAACAAGCTTAGGTAACCTGCATATGTCTGGTGGAATTTGACCACTAATTGAATTATTATTCATATGCCTGTAAGAAAAAAGTTGTTAATATGTGTACATTGTATAAACTTACTTTTTTATATAAAGAAATCAAAGCATACTTACAGATGTTGCATATTTATCAAATTTTTAAAAGAGTTAGGCAATGGTCCTGATATTTCATTCTCATCTATTTGCAATCTATTCAAATTAAAAAGATAACCAAGTTCATCTGGTAATGAACCAGATAATTGGTTTCCATTAAGAAGCCTACAAAAAATAAATTAAAGATAATATATCAGCACATCAATGTCTTGATAATAAAGTACTCAAAAGACAGGATTTGCCCCAAATCAATGAAGGAATGGATACCAGATAAGAACACAAGTAAAATAAAAGAAAAACAAGTGGTAGGAGTACAAATGTATAATTCATAAGTATAAAATAAAATGTACTCGATTGTTAATTTGTTATATTTTTTGCAAATCGTAAATGGTAAAATTTATATTAAATGCTATATTTTAGTAGAGCAAACAATCCCAATATAAAAAAATATTGAGAAATGTGTGTGCTATATATACTATATATATATATAGCCATGACCGCATGACCGCCTAGGCGCTCGCCTGAAAATATGGCCGGAGGTCGCCGGCGGCGAGGTCGACGATGGCCTGAGCTACCTGGAGGTCGCCGGAGCACACCCGGAGCACGCCTGGAGGTCGCCGGAGTCTTCCCTTATGGTGGCCAGAGTATCCCTTGAAGATGGCCGGAGAAAATGGGTGGGGAGATGATCTGAAAATCTAAGGTTTAGGGTTCAAAGGTGGGAGGGAAAGGAAGAAAAGGGAAAGAAACAAGAAAGAAAAGAGGAATTAGGGTTTTTAAAACCCTCACTCTGCCTTAAATGGGCTATAGGGTTACCCGCTCCAGCGCATGAAGGCAAACGCCTACATGCGTTGAAGCGAATGGTCGTATATGCGACGCCTAGGCGTCGCATGAAAAAAAATATGATATCTATCAAAAGTAGTACTGAACTTACAACGTTACAAGAGATTTAAGGTTTCCCATTTCTTTTGGTATGCTTCCAGATATATTGTTCCACATAACATCCCTACAAATAAAATGACTGAAACCTTCAACTACAAAGATTTGATTTGGAAATATTTGAAAAGCATCAATATACATTAAAATATAAAATATACTTTATAATGGAGAAAATAGAGGTAATATGATTGAACATCACAGTGTACAACTCACAGTATTTCCAAATGAACAAGTTGACCAAATTCAGGGGCTAGCTTTCCAGAGAGATTCAAATTCATCAACTGTCTGCATAAGAAACAATTAAAGATAGCGTTAGTCAACTGTAATAAAATATAGATTGATTGATAAAGGTATGTCTACTGCATAATTAAGAGTGTTGAGCTTATCCATTGGTTACTATCTTATGATCGAGTAAAACTGAATAGATCTACTCAACATCCAAGTAAGAATATTTATAGTTAACAAGAATAATTAACTATTTATAATTAGTTATAGTTGCTAATCTAGTAATATAGAACTAATAGGGCTCAACAATAATATTTTAATTTTGCCTTTTGCCTTTCTTACGACGACCTTCATTTTAGGTGGTATATGCTTGTGTGCCTTATATTCATCTGTAAAGTTCTCATCTAGCTTATTGAAAACAAACTAACTATCACATCATCCAATTCAGAATGTTCATCTCGTTATCATTAACTGCATCTGACAGAGATTTATTATCAAAGAATTGACATCAATAACCAAATCATCATCCCTAATTTTGTCATCTACAGAAGTCTTTCGTAGTATAGAGGTCTTGGAGATGGTATCATGGGCTTGATCCGGACGCAAACTGACCGATTGGATCCGGTCCATGATGGACTATTGATAGAAAGGAGGTTTGGGTTCTGTCACTTGAGTGCGATCCAATGTTCTGGAATGATTGTAATCCGAGTATGAAATGATCTGAGGTCATGTTCAAGATTGAATGATGTTGATTCTATGGTTTTGCATTAAACCTACCAAGCCCAAATGACTCTCTCTATTTAATCAGGTCGTCCAAATCATATGTTCAGGTTGTGGTTCTTTAATTGAATAGGAACTTGATGGGTGCCTTCTCATCAATCACACATTAATCTATAATTCTATATCAATAACAACAGTCTTTGGAGTTTGGACACTTTGGTGTAGCTCTGGAGTGGGCTCAATTATGTAACCTTCAATTTTGAATAGTAGTCTACTTAAAGATTGAAGGTTATAATGGACGGGCCTGTTTGGTCCAAGTATTTATAATGGAAACGCTAGGTATTCCCTCCCCCATCTTTACTCTAATTTCCCAACTTATTCCAGATCACTCATGTGGTGCTTTTGTTTACTTTGGGAAACATCGTTAAAAATATTATCTAGAATAAAAGAGGAGGATTTAGATTGTAATAGATTGCAAAGGGCAAGGATCGCGATGGAGAAGAGGCTGTGAATGTTGGAACTTGAAACAAATGTATAATAGATAGAGAATAGGTATTGTAAGAGAATAATTAAAAACTCAATGCACAACAACAACATCCATCGATCTTTATATCTAATACAGTCATATCATATTTTGTTTTACCAGAAAAGGATACAATTAAAAAAAATGGGATATGCAGAAGACTAAAATTAGAGCAAATTCTATTGATATATATACTTACACTTGTTGAATATGGAGAAAGTTGTCAGATGATGATGTATTGAAGCACTTAATTCCAATCCACATTGATTTACAAGGATCTCCCCTATTCCAAGAAATAAGATTGTTCGATGGATCAATGAAACTTGCTTTGATAGCTTGTAAAGCCGCAACTGCAAAAGTATCACGTAGTATCATTTAAAATTCAACAAAAGAAGAAAAAACGGTGACTATCTAGCATCTAACTTCGAAAATAAAAAAGATTCCATTAAAACTTGGAAAATATGCAAAAGAAGAATATAATCAAAATTGAAAAAAGCATCATCTCACCTTGTGATGGGTCGGTTATTTCAGATCGTCCAAGTGACGGAACGCAGAAATACATAAAATAAACAAGAACAACCCTCATTTCCACACCAAACATCTTTAGCCAAGATAACCCCATCACTCCTTCTCCAAAACAAAATGCCCGGTCTAACCGTTACGGAAGTTTGTTTGCAGATGATCGGAAAGGTGGTGTAGTGGGTGGAAGCAGAGGCGGTTGTTGTAATGGTTGGTACAAGTGGATCTGGGTGATACTCTTAACTCAGTACAACAAATAAATCAGCCTACTATGAAATAAACTTCTTTCGTCGCAGTTTCCCATTTTACCCTTATTTAAAATAATGTGGAGAAAGACTTATTTGCCGACAAAAGTCGGTATAATTACTAACTAATACCATTGTAAATATACAATCATATTCATGGCCCATGGGTGTGATATAATAAAAAATTAATGAATTAATCATTTAATAATCTTTGTAATTAGTTAAGCTAATGATAAATCCAAAATGACTATAGTAAATCATAACCAATGGAATCTTTTTTAATATGGATAATGACTAATATTAAACGGTCGGCAATAATTGTTGAATTTAGGTAACGTTTGTTGGCCGAACATATATAATATATTAGTGTCGTGTGATAACTTCCAGAGCTTTCTAGATCACGACATGTTCGGAAAATCAAGATTGTTTTTTTTAGAATACAGAGTTTCAATTTGGCTTATTTGATATTTATTGCCAAATAGAAGATATTTTCGGAATTTCCTCTATTATGTGACGTGTCAATCTCATTTTACTTCCACGCCTACCCTTCAACTAATCAATATCGTCTCATAATTAACAAAACATTTGGATATAAAGAGATTAGCATATCGGAGGATCAAAATCGACATGATTTTTATTTAATTTCCATCGCTATACAAGATTATAACGGTACATAAGATTTTGTAGGATCGGTTTGTCATACTTTACTCTTAATTTGGCAAGATTGGTTTATACTTTATAATCATAGTTATATTTTTAAGGTACAAAATACATTGGATTGGGGATTTTAAAAATACGGTCGCCAGAATATTCACCGGTGAGATCGCTCCATTGGTCACCAACATTTCCTCTGATTCTGTACCCTTCTTCCATCACCAATCTTCTCCTCATCTCTGATTTGAAGAACAATCCACTTCTTCCACTGTTATCTGTACCATGAAGAAGGGCGAAGAAGGGCGATCAATCTGTTATATGTTATCTGTACCATGAAGTATGATCGATTATGTGAAGTAGTAAAGTAGGATGGATAATGTTAAAGTTGATGACATGAAAGGAAGAAATGCACACTTTCCAGGTAAGAAATCCATTAAAACTAGAGACCAGTGTGGGAGAAAACCCATTTGCCCATGGATAATGCTTGCAGAGTCACTCAATGAAGTCAGAAATCAGGATTTGGGTGTTGACTGCAGTGTTTTATTGTGGATTTTGTGGGTTCAAACATGGAAGGAAATATTTACAGACACTAGACATTTATTGCTTGTCAACAGAATGTCTTGTCTCCATGGCTCTACAATGAATCAATCCAGATGGGATCAATAATTCATTCCATTCAATCAAGGTAGGAGCAATCAAGGTAACATTTAGGGAGGAAAAAGTTAAAGCACCTGTCTGAAGCACGAAGATAAAGTATGTCGACGTGAAGGTCTCTATGATACGTGGACTTTCGTTAAATGCATTTTGAACTGGAAGTGACGGAATAATAATAAAAAAAATCTAATCGGTCAGCCGGGCACATCTTTATAAGTATCCAAGGCACAGGGCAAAAACATAAAAACGGAGAGGACCGAGGACCCCTAGTGGAAAAAAAGTTTCACATTGTTTTTACCTTCTTCACATAACTCTAATATTTATCTACGCCCAGTTTCATATTCATGATGGTGGACGGCCCCTCGAACTCCACTCGCGATGTTGGAGGGCCGTACCGAAAATGGACCTTATTTATCTATGTCAAAACAAAAACTGTTGGAATCATTGGTGTAGATTTCAACTTTGAAAATCGAACACCAGTACGAGTCAAAACATCAAGATTTCAACTTTTATTTAAATTCAGATGCATTTAATTTAAAAACAAAAAGTTTAATCGGGATTAACGCACACACAGATTACAGATGAACTGTTACCGAATTAAAATAAAGAAAACAGAGTTTGGTTTCCATATTTGAATTTAGCTCGTATTTCCGGCTTGCCATCCTTATACAATTATACTCCTACTGCTTCCAGCTTGTGCGGTTTCCAATACAATTTTTCTTCAAGATTCTTTCATGCCTTGTCGCTCTGCTTTCATTGATCACCATCGACATGACGGACTTGACTACTGATATTTTGATCCAGAACATGACGATGCGATTCCTCTTCTTTCACTTTGTATATTCTGAATTCGGAGTACCCTCCGTAGTCGTCTCCGTCAGAAATTGTTTTGAGAAATTGTGTATTGCATCAATATGGTCTCCAATTCTTATAGCACCGGTTACTGCTCTTCGTCTCCCCAATATTTTCCGGGATTCCCCTACCGTCAGGTCTGCAAATTGAAACCATAATTCCTTTGTGTAGCGTTAGGGTTAGTTCGGCATTGTAATCCACCAAGATCTTAGTTTATTAAATATATAAATTATGTTCCACCTTAGACGCTAAAGCAACATGAACATTTTTGAGGATTTACATGTCCACTTTTTTGAATAAAATCTTGATAAATATATATCCAAAAAGTGGTACACCACGTAGTAATAAGTCTCGCTGAACCTAGCCTGTATAAAGGCATGTATGAAAGTTACAAGTAATACAACTCATAATACAAACAAAATCAACTCACACATTCCCTAAAACTCGCATGTCTAGTCTCAAGTTTCCACCTACCTCCCTCTTATCTCGATTTCAGAAATCCTTCAAAAAGGTTGGCCGGGATATACTTCCGCCCGTCATGTGCCTGTGTCCACCCGAAGGCCTGATACTCCCACACAACCATAGTCCGTTTAAGGCATCCTCTTTCCCCTCATTTCCGAAAGAAGACAAAGGTCGAATTCGTCAGAAATCAACTAAGTCGACTAGTCAGACACGAGACAAACGTAAGGTAGCTACTAAAAGAATTACAGTGTTAATACACTGTAAAATAAACTCTGTAAATACAGTTTAAATATGTAATTATATAACATGACCTATATGTCATTGTCCGTGAATTTTTATTATGCAGATAAATGTCTCAAGACACACACACCATATCAAGAAAGCTTGGGGAGCAAGTTGCAAAAGTTTCAATAAAGAAACTAATGGGCCAACTATCCGTGGACTCAAATAAAATAATTTGTATAAGTAATATAGTATTATGATAATATTAGTTATACAAATTCTGTTAGAGTTAATGAGTCTATGTATTATAAATAAAACCCTTGTAAACATTAATATGAATTAATTAAATGAAAACAGTGATTAGTGTACTCTCCTCTCTCTTAATCCCCCAACTAACTTCTAGGTTCCGTTAGTCCGAGGAACCCTAGAAGTTCCTCCAAATTCTCGCTCCCACTGCTCGCGTACCTCCGGCCACTCCGGTCTCCAATATCGCCGGCACGCCTCCCTCTCATAGGTTTAACAGCTACCACTGCAGGATAACAAACTTTTAAAAATATTATCAAAGACCATTATCAAAGACCTATTAAAAAGTCGTTCCTAATTGTCAAGAGTGGCGACAGTTCACCAGAGAGCCGTTGCCAACCATTAATAAAAAATCAAAATTATGGACGGATTTTGCAAGCCGTCGCTAACATCGTGGAATTTTCACGAAATCTTTTTTCAGATTTTAGAAACCGTCAGAATTTGTCTCTAAAGGTCTGTTTTTTTGTAGTGTACTAGCTACCTCTACCCATCCACCCCAAAAGAGATCCGTCCTTAAGGAATGAACCCCGACTAGACTCCTCGACCCCTTCTCAAGTATCTACCCATACCCAATTCGGGGTTTAGACCCACTATTAAGTAATATCCGTTGGGGGATTTACATGTCCACACTCCCTCCGCGATTGGGTCTTTATCCGATTGGATTCTGATGTTTTGGTAAATCAATTTCGTGCTCAGCCCATATCATTTTCCTTTCCAGTTAAAATTGTTGATTTTGAGTGAAACCGATCGAAATTAGGTCCCTCATTTTCACGTAACGTTCGTTCATCCAACCTGCCCAGATGGAGTGTTATTTTGTCCAGATCCTTCCTGCTCTTCCCACCGAGGTCACCACTGTCATTGTACGAACATCTCTCAATGCTATTCCGCCTTCATCTTTTTCTTTAGCCATTTGATACCAGGGGCGTAGCCAAGGACAAAGGAGGACAATTGCTCCCTAAAGGTTAGAGATTTTATAAGGATCTATACGTAATTTTAAATTATATAAGGGTTAAATGTAATTTTTACATTACATTAATATTTTTAAAGGTTAAGTTATAAATTTCACATTGTATAATAAAAAATATATATATTTTAAATCTCATATACTTTAAATCCCCAAATCCCACATTCCCCCTTCAATCCTTAATTTTGAAATCCCTAGTCGTCTACTCCCTTTTATCTCCAAATCGGAGAATTTTTATTATTAATTGAATAAATATGTTTATTTTTAATTTAAATATTAATTAATAAATGTATTTAATATTAATTTTTATAGGTTTTTATTAGGGGTGAGAACGGGACGGGTCGTCTCCCTCATAGAATATCTGTCCCGTTTTTATTTTTATTTTTGCCCCACCCGGTCATACTCCGAGGCGGGTCTCGGGTAGGACGAAACCCAAGCGGCCCCGGTTTCTATATAAAAAAAAATTAAAATTAAACCATGAGTCTGCAGGTCTGGGCCCTGGTGGACTTTATTAAACATGGACTTTGGACCAATAAAGTCACTACAATATAACTTTAAGGACCAATAAAGTCCTTGTTTTTAATCTTATTTATTTAGATTAATTACAAACTTAGCGATATTAAATGTGTTGCTTAATTTTATAATTGTTGTTAATTTTATAATTATTTATCTTATAAAGTTGTCACAGTTCATTTTTCAGGTTTATATAAAGTATTTTATGAATTTTATATTGCAATTTTTTTTAAGTCCTTGTCACCAGGAAGTAGAGTGTTTGACCCGCCCGACGACCTGTCTCATTTTCACCTCTAGTTTTTATAATCGATTTTATGAATAAGTTATGTCAAAATTTTATTTTTAAAATAGTACAAAAAATTTAACTACAAATTTCGCCCCCTTCCGGGGAATCCTGACTACGCCATCATAAATGATCTTCCTCAAATAATGCACTCTTTTTTTGTTGATGAATGTGGTGAGTATCTTCTTAAGAGTGTTGAGTTGGTGATTTGGCTTCATAAGTATCGATATCGCCTCTTCCTTCCGCATAATGAAATGTTTGTGATGATACCTCAAGAACCATGTTTGTTAGAGTACCATCAACCAAAATCGAGAACCTGGTGAAGAGCTAATGAAATCCATAATAATGTGAATTAAACGAAAATCAAAATTCGTATAGTGTATCCTTGCCAATGAATGGAATCGAATGCCTTTTGAAGATCGATGCATGCACACACTCTTTTAGGGGTTGATTTTTGGTCGAAGCCTCTGAGTAATTCCTCTGCAAGAGATGAATTATCCGATATATTTCTCCCCTTTATAAAAGCCGTTTGGTTCTTGGATATTAGGTGGGGCAGCACTGTACTTAATCTTTCCGTAATTAATTTCGAGGCTGCCTTATATATAACATCCCACTGATAATTTTGGGATTAAGCCCATCCGGTCCAGGCGCCCAAGCGTTGGTTTCTGACGATATGACCATCGGGAGGGAACTAAGGAATGACTTTTTCTTGCTATCTTTTTTGTCTCTTAGCATTCTGGAATGGATTTGAGTCCCATTGGCGTCGCCTAGACGTAATAATTCCTCTATCAGCAACATGCTATCGATATCCGTCGGCTTCACGAAGGATAACTTCACAGGAAGCTTTCCGTTCGTCTTCGGGTTCCAATCTTTGAGCGACATACCAGTCAAAACAAAATGGTAAAGAAACGAGGGAGTGGCCCTACGAGATGGATAGGTTGACCGGCTGCCACGCCAGAGCTGAAAAGTCGACTACCCTCTATTCACTGGCGGGGAGATTAACTCCATCGACAGCAGGGCCTAATGCCCTCGTCCTCCTGCCGTCGAGGAGCTCCGACGAGTAGGTTTAGAAGGGTTGAAGCTTACTAGAAATCGCTCTCTTTCTCTCTCCTGACGTTTCGCATCCTTTCTTTTGAATCTTTTTGTCGCACATGTCAACACTTGAACAGTCGAAAAATGTCGTATCGTGTATTGGGAAAAATACAATTTCTCACACGCGTACATGGAAAAATAAAGTAGGTAAATAATCCCTATTTCAGAGTCGCATGCTTACCTATTTTAATATTTGTCCAGGTTCAATATGCAAATATGTCTTCCAAACGATCAAACTCCAAAAGACCAAAATTCTGATAAGTAGTAAGTGGTAACCCGTAACTACAGAGTCGCATATCATCACAACCGTCGATTCCCAACGTCCTCAATTCTATACCAATAATCTAGGTTTCCCGCATTTTTTGTTACCATATCCACGACCCAAACGCCGACGGGGTTAAGATTAATCCCTTCATTTCCATTTTTATATGCCACGTCATCCATACTTTTAATTTTTAACGCCACGAAGAGAAGAAAGGCGGGGTCGCGGGGCTTGACTTGCTCTCCTACTCTGTCTCTGTCTCTTTTCTCTCTCTCTAGATTTTCATTCTCTCTCTATCTCTTTCGATAAGAACTCAAATTTCTCCGTCACTTATCTCAGATCTGATTCCGAGTGACATGACTTGACATGGAACAATCTCTTTTATTCACCGCACTCGTCTGATTCCCTCAAATCTCAGATCCGATACGGCAGCGGTACTGGTGCTGGAGATGAATAAGAGGGAGACTTTGGGCGGTGGTGTGAGGAATGATGCGCCGGGATCTGCGTCGGTGATTACGCAGTATCGGAGGTCCAGGGTTGGAGCTGCAGTGGGGACAAAGGACGTACGAGGTGGCAGTGGTGAGGAGTTGGATCTGTTTTCTAGGAACCGGAGAAGTGTTCCAGCTTCGTCTGATGAAGATTCCGACGGTCAGATTGGTAGGGATCCTCTTCCTTTGGATGTTGATTTTATGCAGAGAATCTATTTGATTTAGGCAGTTCTTAACTGCAGATCTCTGGATTTTGTTTCTCTTCTTATTCTTACAGTGATTATTTTCATTTCTGGATTTTAATGTTTCGAAGGATTGAATGATACAGGTCGACCTAAATTGGCGAGCATGCCGCCGGAATCAACTAAAGTACTAAAAAGCGGAGTGGATGATATTTTGTCAGCCGTGGACATGGGGAAACATGATTACGATTGGTATTGCTTCGATTTCACTTTTTCCTCTCTCTTTTGATAAGTTACTTAGATTTCATGATCATTAAAATTGATAAAAACATTACAAGAAAATTAAAAAGGTAGTAGTTAAAAATAATTAACTACATTTTCTTGAAGTTCACGCCAGCAGTTCTTAGGATTGTTGTTTTCCGTCATTTATCTCTGAAGATTTATTCTTCAGATGTAATCATTTGAGCAAGTTGGAACTGTGTTGCATCTTTCTATTGATTGAACTCGTTGGCTTTTTTGATAAAATGATGAAAGTCGTTATAAATGGATCAAATAACTGTCCTTTTAATCCCCTGGTATTTAGTAGAGATTAGAAATATTAAATAGACTTCTTTAATTGGCAATAATACATGGGCATGATTTATAGGAGCAATAAACTCTTTTCCCAAGACTGTAATGATCCTATATAGGACTTATGTTGTATAATGTTGTGTTTAAACATCAAATGAATCTCATCCTTTCCATGCACCTTTCGAAAATCAATCCACCTCAACTTTTATGATCTTGTCATTCTTATCTATTGAATTTACTCCATTGTTAAGAAGTTGATATTTTGCATCGTGATCAATAAATATATCTCACATGGCAGTGTTTATTGACTAAATGTTGTTTTGCTCCATCTTCTGAATAGGCTTTTGACACCACCGGGAACTCCTCTCGCTCCCTTAATGAATGCCAGGGATCATGAACAATCCCCTGCGCCACCCATAATAACTTCATCATTAGCTAAACCAGTTGCTCCAGTCAAAGCTTCACGGGTATTATGTGCCTACTTATTTTATTATTTTCATTTTTTAACTATAAATTTAGTTTTTATTTTTAGATCGAGAATTTGTTCTAAACAACATTTGCTAACCCTTTCATTTTTCCTGCAGTTTTCTGTTTCTCAGGCAGAGAACGGTCATTCAACAAAACCAGCAAGAAGTAGTTCATTAACACGTCCCTCTGTCTCTTCTGGTTATTCCGGGCATTTCTCTAGCAACATTAAAACTTCAGCACTGAACACAAGTATGTCATCAGTCACTTCTTATAGTCACAGACCTTCAACTCCAACCAGACGCTCCACCCCAGCTTCTACTACAACCAGGCAAGCATCATCAGTTCCAGCCTCACGGGCATCATCTCGTCCATCAACTCCTTCCAAGATCCGCCCATCTCAATCATCCAGCATGGGAAGAGTACCAACGTCCACAGACAGACCTCGACCTTCACATGCTTCACGGCCCTCAACTCCCAACACTCGTCCACAGATTTCTGTCAATTTGAATTCCAGTGCAAGTTCTATTGCTACCCGTCCCATTTCTCGGCCTTCAACCCCCACAAGGCGAACAGTTACTCATTCAACTCCTACTGCTCCGACAGCTTCTAAAAGGCCCTCAACCCCTGTCAGATCTCCAGCACCTGCAAGACCATCAACTCCCACACGCCAGCCAGCAACATCTACTTCAATTCCTGCACGCTCTACCTCTGCAGGACGTGTTCCTGTCTCGAATGGACGGAATTCTGGACCTTCTTCCAGACCCAGTTCTCCAAGCCCCAGGCTTCGAACTCCTGTACAGTCCATTGCACTGACTGGTTTCGCACTTAATGCACCACCAAATCTGAGAACAAAATTACCCGAAAGGCCGCTTTCTGCTGGTAGAATACGCCCAGGTGTGGGTGTGTCGACTGGTCGTGCGAATATGAACTCTGACGCATCAGCACCTATAAATTCAACCCGCAGAAAATCTTCGCCGATTGTATCAAGGGGTAGATTGCCTGATAATTCTCTAAAGAATCATATGCAAATCAATGGTCATGAAGCAACTCCTCCTGAAACACAAAAGGTTCTGGATGGTACAATCAGGAAGCTTTCAAAACCAGCAACAACCACAGAAACTACAGGTTTTGGAAGGAATATTTCAAAGAAATCCCTTGACATGGCACTTAGGCACATGGTATGTTTTTTCACTCGTGCTTAAATTTTGTTTTAACGTTAACGTACACAGCACACACTGATAACAATGTTGTAAATAATTTACTATCAGGACATTAGACAGGGCATACGAGGTGCTTCGCTTTTTCCTCAGAGCATCCGATCCTCTGCAACTTCCAAAGGCCGTCCTGGCCGCATGTCGGATCCCGTGACGCCATTTTCTCGCAACGGAACTGATACGGAGAATAACGATTGCGGCATATCCATATCAGGTAGCTATAATGGTGCCATTTCAGAAAACGATAATAGTGTCTTAGCAATGTCACCTGAAAGAGATATCATGAAGAGGACCACTGCTCCTGATATTTATGAGAGCACGCGATATGACACTATCCTGATGAAAGAGGACTCGAAAAATATGAATTGGTTGCACAGTATCGAGGACAAGTCGGATCAGAGTCTCGTATTTGACCACAGATTTGAGCCTCTACCAGAACCCTTTGCCTTCCCTTAGTCCCCTGATAGACCAAATTGCAGCAGGCAGATACACTTCCTCCTCCCGTAAGTAGCTTATTATCATGTCTCTCATTTGCATTTTCTGGAGACATACCCCCACCAACACAATAACAGTATCTTTCCTTATACGTACGTCAACGCCACCTGGTAGTCGTTCTACAGTTCTACACAAAGCAATTTAATTTGTTATATTTTTTTAATATATTTTCACTTCCAAACTTAGTGTTTCAAAGTTTGCCTTGTGAAATGTGAATTTCTTGTTGTGTGACGTGTGCCCAATTGTCCATAGAGACATAGAGTACTGAGAGTTTGAGATTAATGATATATGGATACATATTAGTAGTTGGTATTTTCACCTTGCTGTAAACTGTAATGGTAACTGAAAACGACATGAATGAGACAGAGAAACCACCTAAGGAATTTACTTTATAGTTTTAATCACTTTGCTGAATTAAGATGGTTCTCTAGATTGATTTCGTCTGAGATGAATTTTTGCTTGCAAGGCTCTCCTGCGTGGCAGAAATTAAAGCAACTGTCAAAGGTTTGAAAGTATTAGAACAAATAACTAGTTTTAGCTATTAGAACAATGAGTTAGTTATTAAAAGTTAATTAGTTTTAGCTATTCTTTGTTATAATTTATAAATACTTTTCGTAAGACTACATTCAAAGGTTAATCATTTCAGTTCTCTCTTTTGAAATAATTGTATAATTAAGTTTTCTCTTAGAAAGCAGATAGTGCTCGGAGACCGAACGGCTTCACATCGTCCCCTCATTAAAGTTGATCCGATGGAAGTTATTTGCTCCAATATTTAGAGAAGGTAATAGCAGCTCTGAGTGCGAAATCATTACAACTTAACATCAAAAAGTGTGAATTCGTTTCAAAAGAATAGAAATTCCTTGAATTCATTGTTAGAGAAGACGAGCTCTGCGTGGATGAAACAAAAGTTGATGCTCTCCGACAGTGGCCATTTTCTCGGTCAGTAGCAGAGGTGTGTAGTTTCATCGGACTTGCCACATTTTATCGGAAGTTTATAAGGAACTTTAGTTCAGTAGCAGCAACGGTGACAGACTGTCTAAAGAAGGACCTATTTGTGTGGACAGATGATTCAGGACAGAGTTTTGAATTTTTTTTAAATTACTCACCGCAACACCAGTCTTTGCCTTACTAGATTGGGTAAAGCATTGTCCCTAATTCTGCGAACATCTTTGCAACTATCAGAACAACCTCTCAACTTGATTATCTAATGGAGAATATTTGGGCCAAACAGCCGGCCAAACTAGCATATTCGTTGGAGTTATCTTCATACTTTTAATGAAATCAGGGCATGGAGGATGCAATGTCCAGAGATCTGTCTCTTTTGTAATCAAATAGACAAATCTTCTTTCCACTTATTTTTCAATTGCAAATTCTCCATCAACCTTAAGACCAAAAATAGCCCTTGTTGGAGGCTTCACTGGTCAAGCGGCATCGTAGTAAAGTTTACTTCAGTCTTTGCTATCAGTTTCATTTTATTTCATGTTTTTAAATCTTAGTTTAATAGTTTGTATTTTGTAAACTCTGTTTTTATTTCAATATAATAGCCTTTAACTAAAAAAACTTTGTAATGGTAAATCATAATCCGCTAGTACGATCATTTAATTTTAAAAAATGTTTCTCATCATTAAATAGTAGTCCTTTGGGAATTGAGATCATCGAAACAGCAGGATTTTAGATGAACCCTCAATAAGAAAATAATTCCACTATATTTCAACATCTGCATCAGCTTCATCAGTGCAAAGACATGCACCAACCAGCAGTCTGTCATTAATTCTTGAATAACAGTCACTTCCGTTGATAAAACTATAAATATGTTAATATTTGTCAAATACCATAACTGGAATAAATAAAAGATAAACAGAATTTGTTGGCAACCTTTTCTATATGGTGAATGGTGATAGAATACAACAGTTTAAACCTTCAAATCCGAAGAACATAAAAATTTAACAAAATTTGTAAAAAATAGATTTCCTACCTGAATTACTCTGCAGAAAATGCCTTGTAGCCTCCCTCTTCAAGCAGTTCTGCGATCGAAATATCTCCTGTTTTTACAATTAATCCATCATCCTATTTAAGATGAAAACAACCAAAATGGGATTAAAATGAAGAAGAAAAATCTATAGATCTTTTATTTTGATTCTGTAATATTGACAGGCAGTAACGACAAATATTAACAAAAAAGATAATGAACATATTTACTATAAAATGGCACATTAATATAATATCTTACCATTATATGAACATATTTAGGTTTGATGTAATCTAGGAGGCGTTGATAATGGGTGATCATAAGAATTGAATTTTTTTGAGTCAAAAGACCATTCACGGCTTTTGCCACGTCTTGAAGCGCATCAATATCTAATCCAGAATCAATTTCATCCAAAATGGCTAAATCTGCCTCAAGAACCTGAATTTTTTTATCAAAGTTCAAAGTGCAAGAAAAAAACTTTAATAAGAATATGCAGTGACGTAAAAGTCAATGCAGATAACTTTTCAAGAACTAAATGGCATCCTACACAGGCAAGCTAGCACAGTTCATAAATAATGATGATGTAAAAGAACATAACAACATATTGTTCATGTGAATTATAACGAATGAGTCTTATGTTTTTACTGTTAACAAGAATAAATACGTTTCATGGATTCAGAAAAAACGTACCGCAAGCTGAAGAATTTCATTACGTTTCTTTTCACCGCCACTGAACCCTTCATTTACATTTCTATTCAAAAAACTGGGATTCATATTTACAGCACTTAATTTTTGAGATAAGAAGCCAAAGAACTGCAAAATGAAAATTTAATCAACAAATATAACTGATGAACGTACATGCTTTGAAATAATGATATGTCAACAAACTAGGATGGTGTGGATCAGACCAAAAAGTAATCACATACTGGAAACAATGTCTAACTCGTGTACTTGAAACATACTGATTGTGGTAAAGAATAAAGATATAAATTTTAAAAAATAAAATTATAATTATAATTAAATCCCGTTTTGACTTTTGATATGAGCATTAAGTACAATCAAGTTAATTGGTTGTTTCCCACTTTCCCAACCTTCCTCTTTTTGTGCATTTCTAGTACTTATAGAAGGAACAGCTAAGTACATACTAGTATACTACATACCGTTCCTACTTTGTGCATATTCTTTGACCACTGGTGGACTTTATCCCTCTCGATTCTATCAATTATCAATGCCAAGTTGCAAATAGTTATCAGTTTTCTTTACTATCAACCACAATTGATAATTTGATATATCGTGTGTTGTATAGGTATTTTAAATATTTTCTTGGAACCACATAATAATTAAACCAAATCACCCAGGTGAAAGTGTGAAATAATGAACATGATAATTCATATATACATAAGAGATCATTGGAAGAAATGGAAAATTTTGTGATTCAACGTTCTCACTGATGAGGTGATATAATAAAATGACAATTGATAATTCTGTGATGTAGTAAAATTAATAAATTATACAGTAAGGATTGCCCTGACCTGGTTTAAATAAGGTGACAGGTGGACGATTTAGATGAAACAATACATCAATTACATAACATTATACGCAGTACAAGTGAACAGCTAAAATCTATGTAAATAAAGTTGGAATGAATCAATACCTCTATGGGTGAAAGCTCAGGAAGATCAAGTTTCCTCCTCTTAGCATTGTATGACATTTGGAGAAAATCGATATTGCTAACACCTGGTATTTCAACTGGAGTTTGAAAGCTCATAAAAAGTCCAGCATGAGACCTTTCCTCTGGCTCTTTTTCAAGCAAGTTTTCACCTTTGAAAATAACAGTGCCTCCTGTCACTACATAATCAGGATGCCCAACCAGAACCTAGTTGACAACGTTAAATAAAAAATACTCTTCATGGAAGAATATTTTGAACAGAAGAAAGAAAGAACTGCATTTGCTGTTGGATTGAGATTTTTTTGAAAACCTAAATCATACCTTGGAGAACGTACTCTTCCCTGATCCATTCTTTCCCATGATTGCGTGAACCTTTAGAAATGAATAGAAATTAGAATATTAGATACACACAATCAAACGAAGAAAATAAATAAATAAATAAAAATTCGCCAACGATAACTGAAAAAACAAAAACATCCATCTTATCTCCACACATTGCATACAATCAGGATAAGAATAAAGAACATCACCTGCCCCTCGCGTATCGTGAGATTGACTCCACGAAGTATCTCCTCTCCAGACTCCGCAATCGAAGCCTTGAGATCCCTCACCTCGAGTAAAATTTTAGGATCACCCTCCCCCGCCTCAGTCTCCAAGGCTGCCGGAGAACCGACTGCTCTCGTCCGTGGAGAAGGAGTCGGAGAGGGAGAAGAGTAGAGACCGAGAGAAGAAGGTAATTTCCTTCGTACGGCGGAAGTGGAGGATGGATTTTTCGGTAAAGGGAGATACGAGAACGAAGAAATACTGTTAGTGCGGGAGAAGGTAGAAGCGAAGTGGAGATAAAACACCGCTGTTGCCATTGTGGGTGGGTCTGCGCGAACTCTGAAGAGGGAGCGAAAGAAAGAGAGAGGATGTAAAATTTGTAAATATGTAATTGAAATATTATATTTTATGTCCTCGTCTTTTTATTTTATCTATCTATCTAAGATTTGGGCTTTAACTAGGATGGGCGGGCTGTATCTTTCTATAAATTCTTCGATCCAGCAACGAACTCAGCCCATTTTAGAAATAGGGTCCAGTTATGATGCAATTCAGTCTTAATAATATTTTAATAGAAAAAAATGATTTGAGATGATAGATTTTTAGATATTATAATAGATAACGATTATGAGATATGGATTTTGAGACATTATACATTTATACAAGATATTTTTAATTTTAATTTAAATCTAATGATTTTTTTAAAATGATTTAAATATTTTCTAATGAATATGGTATAAATTTAAATATTTTGATTAGGCAATTGAAAATATGATATAGATTTTTGTTAGTGCCCGTCCAAACGGGCCTTGGGCCAAACAGGCCACGAGCTTCCTTTTTACCAGATTAAAGAGAGAGTTGACAATTAATGAAAGAGCGCTAAGAGAATTGTGTGTGTGATCTTTTATCACGAGCTTACACACCAAATATTTTAATTGAAAATATGATATATATTTTATTTTAATATTTTAAATAAAGAATTAAATATTTTATTTTATCTCAACATCAATATCTCGTCAGAATTTCACACAATTTTTGATATTTTTGATAAATAGATTTCGGACAACACAAATCAACCCATCTACCCGACAGAAATAGTCATTTAAAAGGGTGTACGGTGTACCGTAAAACTGTATAACTAACTGCAGTTAATTAAATTTCCTGTTCTTAATTATCGAACCATTGGAAAACAGATTCATGGCGCCAACTGTCCAAAATCTTTAACATATATCCCGATTCTCAAATCTCAATGAAAGCACCGACGGTAAACCAAGATGGGCCCACTGATTACTTTTACCCTTTATTTACGGAGGAAACCATAAGTGATGGGTCATTCAATATTTTTCCAACCATCACCTTTCACCAACTTAATATGGCCATTTAATTCACAATCAACGGATACTTATTTCGAATTTACACTGTTGGGTAAGCAAATCAGACCAGTTTAAGTGATTTGAACTCGTGAGTTTAAACACTTAAAAGGTTAAACTGAGTACTTATCTACTTCTCGACTTTGTAAATAAATAAAAATTACTTATTTATTTATTTATTGGATAGCACACTAAAGCAGAGCGGCAACTGGCAAGTACCAACCAACCAGTCTTACGGAGTAAAATAAGTTTTACAGGTGTGTGAGAAGAAAATTGTGGGTTAGGTTTCATTCTCATTCTCATCCTCAAATTTCCGAAGATCGAGGTGGAGGAAGTGTGTGCTCAGTCTTTTCCTCTCTGTCCTCGGAGGGGGGTATTTCTGTCGAGATCTCGGCACTAATCTGACCACCGTCTTTCTGTGCGTGTACTTCCCTCTTCCGACATGCTCCTAGATCTATACTTGTATAGCTGTATCGCTCCTATTTTTGTTTTTAATGTTGTTTTTTGCTCCGTCTTTTAAGTGGTTTCAGAACCAGAACGAGACAATTGCAAGTGGGAGGAGGTATCCCGTATCAGGTATCTTTAGAGCTTATTTTCTTTTTTAAAAAAGAGTTTTTTTTATATATAATTTGCAATCTGTTTCTTTGTAATTTTCTGAGCAACGAATGTTCTTTTGCAGATAAATAGTTGCTTGCGATTTTGTGGGAGTGTGAGGTTTGATTAACTAAGGTCGGTAAATCTATTATTTTATGTACTTCATTTGAACGCCATGTTCTGTAGAATTAAGTGTTTTCGCATTAGGGACAAAGTTTGTAGATGGTGGTAGTGAAAATTGTTGTTTTATTATAATCAAGTTTGAATTGAAACAGGACCTGGTGAAGAAGAATGATGGATCAGTTTAATCTCAGATACTCTCGTCTGAGTAAACTTGTTTTAGTTCCTTTGATTATTCTTCCACTATTGATTCTGCAAATTGCTTCTTCTGACCTTGATTCCGATCGACAATCCCTTATTGCTTTTGCAAACTCTGTTCCTCATGTAAGGGAACTGAATTGGAATGCATCTTCCTCTGTTTGTTCTTGGTTTGGTGTCACCTGTGCTTCTGATAGTAGCCGTGTCATTGCCCTTCGGCTTCCGGGCACTGGGCTTTATGGTCCAATTCCTGCAAATACACTTGGAAAACTCGACGCTCTTCGGACCTTGAGCCTTCGTTCTAATTTCCTGAGTGAGAATATTCCTGCCGATATATCCAACATGACTTTTCTTGAAAATCTTAGTGTCCAAAACAACAATTTGTCAGGAAATCTACCTATTTCTCTCCCTTCTTCATTGATCGTCGTCGACCTTTCTTTTAACTCCCTCTCAGGTCAGATCCCGGACCTGAATCTACCAAAATTAAAACGGTTCAATATTAGCAACAATAACCTTAATGGATCCATCCCAAATTCCCTACAGAAGTTTCCTAATACATCATTTGCGGGAAACTCGTTGCTATGTGGAACTCCTCTGCCTCCATGCTCTAGATTTTTCCTTTCTCCATCATCTCCACCACTTGAGTCATCACCGACCCCCTCAACAAGGAGTTCTACCAATAATTTGTCTACTGGTGTTATCATCGCAATTGCAGCTGGAATATTGACGGTGTTGATGCTGTTGGCACTTTTTGTATTGGTATGCATGTTGAGGAAGAAAAGTAATCAAAGCAATGGAGTGAGGAGGGCTAAAGAGAAAAGTTCAAATGGAGGGAGAATTGAAAAAGCTGTTGAGAAATCCAGCAGTGGTGCTCGAGAGGCAGAGAAAAATAAACTGGTATTTTTCGAAGGATGTTCTTACAACTTTGATTTGGAAGATCTTCTAAGAGCTTCTGCTGAGGTTCTTGGAAAAGGAAGCTATGGAACTGCATATAAGGCAGTTCTCGAAGATGGGACACTGGTGGTGGTCAAAAGGATCAAAGACGTGACGATTGGGAAGAGGGAATTTGAACAGCAGATGGAAATTATTGGAAATATTAGAAAGCATCCAAATGTTCTGCCTCTCCGGGCATATTACCACTCCAAAGATGAGAAGCTTCTGGTTTTTGATCATGTACCCACTGGGAGTTTGGGTTTTCACTTGCATGGTAATATGATTTTTTTATTCTTAAGCTGTAAAAAAGATCTCATGTGTTCTGACTAATTTTTTTCAACAGCAAACAGGGAAAGTGGAAGAACACCTTTAAACTGGGAGTCTAGAGTAAAGATAGCACTCGGCACTGCTCGTGGACTAGCACACATCCACAAGGAAGGTGGCTCAAAATTTACACATGGAAACATCAAATCTTCCAACATCCTCGTAACCCAGGAACTGGATACTCGTGTGACTGATTTCGGCCTCGCACCTCTCATGAATTTCCCAGCAATTCCCCGAAACATGGTTGGGTACCGTGCACCGGAGTTGATCGAAACTGGGAAATCATCTCAGAAATCAGATGTATATAGCTTTGGTGTGCTTCTACTTGAGTTGCTTACAGGAAAGGCTGCAGTTCCATCCATTGGTAGTGAGGAAATTCTGGATTTGCCTAGGTGGGTTCAATCTGTGGTCCGCGAAGAATGGACTGCAGAAGTATTTGATGCTGAACTAATGAACTATCCAAAGATTGAAGATGAGATGGTGCACATGCTTCAAATTGCAATGGCATGCGTGGTGAAGTCGCCAGATCAGAGACTGAAAATGGATGATGTTATAAAGATGATTACAGACCTTGGACAGCCTGATTCGGAAAATCGACCATCCTCGGAAGACAGGTCCAAAGACTCAACACTGGTGACCTCTCCACTAGAGGAAACATAGATTGTATGGATGGATCGACACCATATTTAGTTTAATGTTGGTTTTATTTAATGTTGGTTTTGCTAATTGGTTCACTTGTTTATTGTGTCGTGTTTATGAAATTTATGATGGAGAGATTATTGGATATTGTTAATAAAATATCTTTGCTTTGCTTTGCTTTCTTCTTCTTTCTCATGTAATATTTAGACGTGTGGATGGATGGATGGATGTACGGTCGGATTTGGTTAGCCTCAAATGGTCATTGGTGTTTAAATTTATAAGTAATGGTATTTACTATTTAGATCTCAATGGTCGGATTTGTTTAATTGAAATTCGAACATTTAGATTTTTTTTTCTAAATGTTTTCATACACTTTTTAATTTAATTTTCAATAAATTTTCATGTATGTACCAAGTTAGTTACTATTGACAATATTATCCCCTCTATTTTAGAATTTAAAAAGTCAAAACTGAAGGGCTAAATTAGTAATATTAGAATGAAATTATAATTTGTGAATGCCGAATGGGATCCCCACTGGGACGTAAGGGAAAGAGTAAATAACGTCATCCAAATCACAGTTGTAAATTGTAATGCTTTATTACTGTATAGAGCAAAATATTGGAAATTATAGTTTTAGAAATTGAGTTGAAAAAAAGGTAAGGGGCAGAAGAAGAAGAGACAACCAGCCAGTCGGTGAAACTACGATTCCAATTTCCACTAACAAAAAGCACACTCTCAGTCTCAGATTCTCAAACACAGTCTCCGCCGATGTCGGGTCGGAATTCACACGTCAAGTACTCGGAAAAAGTACTTGCTATAGGGGAAAACGGTTCTTCAAAACGAAGAAGAAGCGTCAGAGTCTTCTTCGCCGATCCCGAGGCTACTGACTCCTCGTCTGAAGACGACGAGGAGTCGCCGTCTGCATACTGTGAGCGACGAAGGGAAAGGGTGAAGCGCTACGTGATGGAAATCAACATACAAGTTAGTTCTTCGACGGTTGGGGGACGGAAGTTGCGGAAGAAGAGGAAGATGGCGGGAACTGGGAGTTCACAGAAGTTCCGTGGAGTGAGGTTGAGGCAGTGGGGGAGGTGGGCGGCGGAGATTCGAGACCCAAATCAACATGGGAAGAGAGTGTGGCTCGGGACGTATGACACGGCGGAGGAGGCTGCTTTGGCCTACGACAAGTCCGCCGTGAGATTGCAAGGGATCAACGCGTTGACCAATTTCCCGATCGGCCAAGTCAGAGAGAAACCAATGATAATAATACCACCCCAACAGCCACTGCAAGAGATGGCGAAGACAATCATGATACGGTCGGTTCTTCCCGAACATGAAACTATTACCACGAAGGCGAAAGAATCTCCTTTCCGATCACCCACATCCGTGCTTCGGTTCGGGGACGATATATCGGCGGTGGACTGTAGTTCTTACTTTGGGTACGATGCCAACGTGGACATGTTTGGACTCGGTTTGGACACAGCGTTGAGCTCGATGGACTTCTACCATCCACAAAAGAACCGGTGGGAGGACGAGTTCGGTGAGCTCAACACCGACGACTTCTCCCTTGGTTCACTGTAACAGACTAGTGACTAGCAAAGTAACGAGACTACTACTATAACAGACTGGTGACAGAGTAACAGTTCGGAAGAGGGTATTTTCGTCTTTTTAAAATATATTTTTTTTATTTTGGCGCGATGGGTTTGTATCTTAGGGGACAAATTCAACTCTCGAGAATTGTGTATTAGATATTTCAGACTAATTAAATTAATTAGTTAGGTCCGTTGTTTTATTAGAACTTTTTGTCGAATTATGTTGCACCCTTTTTAAGAGACGGAGAGCAGCCAGCCAGCCGCCATGTTCCTCCACGTTACGTCATCAATGACGTAGTTAATCCAAAACACTTGGGGGAAAAAACTAATAAAATAAAATAAACAAAACAAAATCCACACGCAAATCATGTCTTTAGGATTTAGTACAAGGTTTGATTTTAAACTATCGATTATCAATTTTAGATTTTCGATTTTCGATTTCAAAAGCAAGCAATAGTACTAGGTTGAGCTGTAAACTTGAGTTGAGTAATATAGAGTGGTAGTGAGGACGTCGTTTTCGAGCACTTACAGATTTGTTACTGTAAGTGGTGAACTGGTGATAGAGCTCGCCCACGTGGCATGTCTTCAACTTACACGTGGCTTACTCTTGACCCTACGATGCAAGCGGAGGTCAAATTAATGGTCAAAAGTGGATGGCTGATCGATGTGCTGTTACGTTGTCCATCGGTATCATTAAAGTATAGGTGGGCCCCACCATTGATAATCTTTATTTTTATTTAGATATTGAGAGAAGGGGACTCTCTTGTAAATAATATTTCAAACACCTGTAAATCAACAATTTACACAAATACGAAAACTTTACTCATAAGTCATATCGAGGGGAAATTTGTATTTTTTTGAACTATTTCTGTACCTTTTTTTGGTTTTCTTTTATGATACGTCTGACTATAAAAGCTAACAGTAAATAAACAAGCACCGCTACTATTTCTGTCAGTTTTTCTTTCAATCTTTTCTCGCCTTTCCTTTGCCTCCCAGCGACGACGAGCCCCTCCACCGTTTACCGTCCACCGCGGCACCGCTCTAACGTCATTCACGATATCACTGGATACAGATTTTTTTTTGCCGTGGTCTCTAATCTCCATTGCCATTCGAAATCTCAAATCCGGTTAGTTCTACTACATCTAGATTAAATTCTGTCATTTTCTCTAATCTCTTCTCATTTTTTGTGATTAAACAAGATGTATTTTTAATTAGTATCTGGAATTTTTCTTTTTCTTGGGTGAATTTTGGAGTTTGGATGTTAAGTTTTTGAATTTTCGAGGTTATTAGAGGAAACCACATTATAAATCATGTTTCTCTGTTAGAATCGAAGAGAAACTAATATAATAAAATAAAAGTATTGCGTTACTCATCCATCCATCCAAAATCCTCCATCATCCCATCCCATTCCTCTTTAAATCCTAATTTCTTTATGAATAACCAAGAAATCCCCAAATTTTTATCCATACAGACTTCTTCACCCTATCATTATACCTAAAGGAAAGAAATATTTTTGGATTTGTCACTCTTTGCTTTGAATGCAAGCCTGGCTATGATCGATCACTGTTCAAACTCAGACCATCAAGTGAAGTCCGACATCTTGGAATCTTCACCGGTAGGGCCTTGGGTTTGAGAACTTCCTCATCTGCATTCCTCTGGAGAACTCGATTCATTCTTCTTCAAAATGACAAAATGTTCAGTAAGAGTAATTTTTATTTTAAAAACATGTTGTTCTATCACTTTATGGAGATCGGCCTACTGTTAATAACAAACAATGTTAAAACAGTCTTTTGAACGAAATAATTTTCACATGAAACCGCTTCAAGTTATTACTATTGATAAAAACTTAGTTAGATGCAATCAACGTTATTGTAAATTTATAATATTAAGATATCTTAATCATGATCAACTATTAAGAAACTATATTATATTATCACAGATAGAAATATATTTTCAATGCCTTTAACTAGGATTAAGATTTGATAGATAAAGGAAAGATTACTAGAGGAGATAGAGATGAATGGTGGAAGGTTTTGAGGTTATTGACAAAAAGGGGAGAATGATCCTTCCTTTTTCATGATAGAGAGGAACCCCGCTTGACCGTTAAATTGACTTCGTGGGACCTTTTTTCTTCTTCAGCAGGATGTAAAGAACTTAGTGTCCAAATAAAATTATTTTGGGTTATATATCTAGTTATTATTTTGTGAATCTGTGATCTTATTCTTATCATATATTCATATCATTGATTAATCAGACCTAATTATTTCATTAGTGTAATTAGATATATTTTCCCCGAAATGATATTAGTTTATTGTACTGATAGAAGACTAAAATCAGAGTTTGATATTTACATAACAAATTAAATCATTGTACTTAGAGACTTAGTGATTTGTAAAATTTCCATGAACCGCTATATCACCATACCAGTAAAAGGGGTTTCTATGGACACCTTCTTTGAGATTGAAGATAATCTTCTAAAATGTATGAAGACTCAAAATTTATCTGGGGCATTCAGATTTTAGCTACATTAGAAAATCACAACATTCTCAGTCCAAATTTTTTTTCTTATTTTATTTTGTTTACCTCATTCAGTAATCAAGGAGCCTATATGACTTTTCCTTCTGCATGTGGCATGGAATAGGTTTTCTTCCGTATCACCATTGTGTTTGTGGATGCTCTAGCGAACCACTTGGATTCAGGATTTGGTGTAACTTTTC
The DNA here is from genome assembly GCA_001185155.1 of Zostera marina. Taxonomy (NCBI): domain Eukaryota; kingdom Viridiplantae; phylum Streptophyta; class Magnoliopsida; order Alismatales; family Zosteraceae; genus Zostera; species Zostera marina. The sequence goes on from LFYR01001195.1 coordinate 50,961, forward strand.
TCCCTGGCCACCAAATTTTTTTCCTTGTATATTTGTGATTAATAAAATAAAGCAAAATATTTATTTCCCTAAAAATAGAATTTTCCATTGACATTAATTAAGTTTACAAAAAAAGTAATTTAAAACAACATATTAATATAATTATAGATATATTTTTTTATCAAAATTCAAAAGTATTTTTCAGCTACATTCTATCATGCATGATTTCATCTGTTTTGTTGGTTTTTTCTCTCTTCCAAATTTTAGTGTTTCTGAAAAGAATCGATCTGCGATGGGGAATTGTGTGGCTGTGCAGGTTAGTTAATTTTATAAAACAATCATGATATACAATATTATGACATTTTTCTTTTTCTTATGGAAATGCATGGGAGAAACATTGAGCATAGATATTACACTGTTTTCACACTTTTCATCTCAAATTAGTCTTTCCAACAATGTATTAGGGACTCCAGTCTTACTTATAGAGCAGAATACTATAAGGACTGTGGTTCACAGATGGAGGGGACTACTGTGCAGGTTTGGGAGACAATCCTCCCGAGGCTTAGCTTTTAGTTACTTGATCGCTAAGAATGCAAGCTACATAGGAATGTGTCGATAGAAGTGGGAAACCACTCTATCAACCACCACATTTTATATTATTTTCACTTGTATCTCAGGATACTATCATTCATTATGATTAATGAGAAATATTTACTTATTGCAAAAAAAACGATCTCTACGAAACACTCCATTTCAGAAATAAGTCATTTAAATTTTCTTAAATATTATATACATCTTTTTCCTTGAAACTATCATCTTCTATTGTGCGCTATTTTCTTCAAGGATCAACCGTGACCGGTTTTTATTCTTGTAGAAAGCTGACAATGATGACCAAGATGATGCAATGATAGATTTGAGTAACAGGAATGTCCACATTATAACTACCAAGGAAATTTGGGATCAGAAGATTTCAGAAGCTATGCAAGATGGCAAGATGGTAAGTATATTCTTTCTGCATGATACACCTTGCTCCTTAGAGACTTGGGTGGATTATTTTCTACCTTCTTCTGAAAACATTTAAAAAAATATTATAGCTCTTTTTTTCACTGGTAGTTGACGTTCCTCAATATTCAACATTTCAGCATCAATGAAATTATTTACTTTTTATTAAAACTCGTGTATTTGTAACTTGAAATTTGATCATTTTATATTTCCTAATTCCTATAAACAGGTTGTGGCAAATTTTACTGCATCTTGGTGTGCCCCTTGCAGATTGATAGCACCCTTCTTTGGTGGGCTTTCAGATAAGTTCACGTCACTTATGTTCCTCATGGTTGACGTAGATGAATTAGCTGTAAGTGTTTTATATTCCATTTGCACATTTAAGAAAAAATTATGTTACTCAGAGGGATCCATTGATCTGTTTATATTAATCAGCACATACGGCATCCCTGCAGGATTTCAGTTCTTCTTGGGATATCCAAGCAACTCCAACATTCTACTTCTTAAGAGATGGGGAAAAAATCGACAAGCTTGTTGGTGCAAACAGACATGAGTTGGAGAAAAAGATAGTTAAGTTTAGTGGTTTAATTTTTTAGATATATGAATATTTATTTTTAATTTACATTTGTTCAGATCCACAAGTATGAATGAATACAGTTCACTTCTGAAATAGTCATACATATAAGGGTGAATATACCTGTTCTTTTTCTTTATTATTGGGTCTGAGCTCAGTATGAGTGTTGTATATATATTTGACCAAGTTACAAACATTGATATACAATCTTTTTTCAATCAATTAAATTATTGGCTTATGTTCTTCCTTTTTAGAACCCTAACTTCTAGTAATTATTTGCATGACGAGAGCGCATGACTCATGGAAAATTGAAGCATACGTCTTTCATTTACTTCCACATGGTATTTTATAAAATCTTGAAGTATCTTGTAATCTGATGTGATCGTTAATTTCGATTATATTTTAAAGAAACTATCAACTTCTAGTAATTACTTAAAAATAGATTTAATGAGCATTCAAATTAAAATCCACACCTTTAAAAAAATATGGACGAGAAGTCAGGATTAAATAAGCACATGAAATGAGGTAAATCTATATAAAATATACTGAATGACAGAATCCACTACACTATTTTTTGTTTCAAATATTGTGAATCATGTAAAATGTCTGCGCAAAATTGTCACTAACTTTATTTAAAAGGAACCATGATTAAGTGCGGAAGGCGTGGCCACCTGATCCTGGTCCTCCAATGCACATCTAATGACCAATCTATTGGACGGGTAAGTTGGAAGGAGATTGTTTCCAAAAAAAAAAAAATATGGAAGGAGATGGACTGAACGTACACTCAATCTTACTACACCAGATCTTTTTTCTATTTAAAATATGTTTTCTTTATAAAAGATTAAAGTAAAACATTTAGATAATTATATTATATTTTTCTTAACAATAAAATGATAAAAAAGTAAACTATAAAAAATATATATATTAATCCAAATCCACCTCAACACTCCAAGTCTCCAACTCCGAACCAGTAAATACCTAGTGAAAAAAGTGACTTTGACTATTAAAAAGAAAATGTCTAATATGAAATGTGTCTGGTTGTCTTTCTTTTACACCAAGTTGGCGAAATAAAAATATATATAAAGTAAATTTTCTTAAATGACAGAAACACATTAGATATTGTCATATAAAAATCTAGAATAACTAAAAACTAAATACTCATTTAAATTAGAGGATTTAAATATTTACATACACGGTCCAATTTTTTTATTGTTAATTAGTGAAATGACGACTGAAATAGTGAAATATATTGTTCAGTTTTAAAAGACAACGACTGCACGCGGGAAGATACAATAAATAGTTTAGTTTATCCCCAGCGCCCACAGAACATTATACTAACTAAATCAGCGCTATAGCTTATAGACACGGTTTCTTCTTCCTGGCTGTGGCCACCGCTCGATCAATCGATCCATGGATTCTAAACGCCGACAAGATGTCGATTCGACGACGGGAGTTCCGAATCGAGAAAGTCGCTTCTTCAAGACTGGGATATCCATGCGAACACTGCGTCCTAAAATAAAAACTTTCAAGTCGGCGGACACCGTGGAAGGAAAAAAAGAAGAAGAAACAGGAGGAGACTGCAACACCAATATTTCAATATCATCGGCGTCACCCGAGAAGGATAACACGATCGGAAGCATGTCGCGTACGTTTTCTGGATTGAGTTTCAGTAGATCGGAAAACGAAAACGGCGAGTCATCATCCAGTACTAGTACAGGCATATCTGTGTCCGAGTCCAGTGATCGAGCTATGTCTGTGAGAAGATGGAAGAAACGAGACTTCGCGATGGCTCCGTCGGAACATCGTCATCCCGGAGTTGAAGAATCCATATCACTCTGCAACTCTTCTTCAAACGCCTCTGGTTTTTACAGATCCATGTCCATCGATGACGAATGCTACGAACACCAGCCCTCACCGCAAAATCGCCCGTTTGGACAACCGCTATTTCAACGTCGCTCAACTGGATTCCATCGCAAGCACCATGTCGACGGCGACGAGGAGATGAGGAGGAGGAGGGGGAAGATGAACGCAGTGGAGGTGCCGCTGAAGAAGTATTGCATGCCAGTATTGGGTGGTGCGAATATGGTTTTATGCAAATACTGCCACACTTTTGTTCAGATACCACAGACTTTGAGGATTTCTAGAACCCTCGGTAATTCATTTAAGCTCCGTTGTGGGAATATTCATTGTGAAAGGATCATCAGCTTTTTTGTTTATGATGGAATACACATCGTTCCTCTTAAACAACATAACTGAAAATTAAAATCCCTTCTATTATTTTCCTTTGATACCATGTAAACATAATAATATCGGTATATCATCGGATCCTATCATCAGAATCCAGAAATGTCTTTTAATATATGAGTTTTGGCAGCCTCTTTTTTATTTTTACCACACCATAAAATACTAGTTAGTTCGGATACCATGTAAACATTATAATGAGTTCGGATACCATGTAAACATAATATATCATCTAATAAATCAAAATGAGGATTATTGGATGTTTATTGTTTTTTATGTACTAAAAAAGAAATATACATTTTATTAATTTTAGTTATATATTTTTAGAATGATAAATATTTGAATTTTGGATTATTAGACGTTTATAATAACATCAAACAAGAGAAACACACTTACTAAATGCCTTCAGTGGTTCTTGGCATTCTATCGGAAGTAATGTTGACCCTTTGATCTTGGAGCATGTTCATGTTAGGAGCTAATAAACGAGTATACCGGTCAAAGTAAAGTAGTTGCTTCAAGAGAAGTGCGAATTCACGAGGGAACTTCAGTCCATAAGACTCACTAACTCGTATCTGCCAAAGAGAATAATGTCCATTTTTATCAAATATCTCTCAACTCCGAAGAGGAAAAGAATTTACATCAAAAAAAAGTTAACAATTCAAGGATAGCAAATGTACCGACATAACATGTTATAATGGAAAGAAGACAGCAAAGTTATAGATTCATACCGGCCACTGGATAATGGATAATGCAATTAGAATTTAGAATGTAGAGAGTTTTTTCTTTTCTTATTGAGATGATTATAGTTTAACCTGATTCCCAAGTTTTAAATAGATGGTACTCTTGGTTTCATAAAGATTTTCTGTAAATGGGCTTATGTGTTTTAGTCTTTTAGAATCATGAATTTTAGGATCGATCTAAGTAATAGAATATCAGACAATGTATGAATTTTTCAAGCTGTTAATCGGCTTACTATATCCAGGAATAAAGCATTCATCTGCCTGTCGTCAGTTACCATGCTGGCAGAAATTGCACTGGCATCTGCGTCTCTTGATGTCGCAATGATAATCTCTGTATCCATATTCTGCATAAAAATCACAAAATCCAAAAGAATTTCAGAAACATACTTGAATAAGGACATAAGGATTCTGAATTCTTAATAGTGTTAGATAGATGAAAATAAAGACATACTTGGATAGATGAAAATATTTTTTCCAAATCTTTTGCAAACGCTCTGTCATCTATGTCAGTGCCAGTAGCACCCATCTCTATCAAAGAGGAAGACATTGTTTGGTAATCTTGACTTGCAAATGAAGCTAGAAATATCTCCATGGCAGCCCATGTCTTTGGTGATACGCGTCCAACAATTCCTGAAATATTCAAGATCTAAGTACTTTATCAAAAAAAATCAAGATTTAAGTAAGGTGACATCGTATTTCAATCAAACATAAGAATAGGTTACAGACCAAAATCAAGAAATCCAATGCGCCTATCACGAAGAAGCCACAAATTTCCTGCATGTACATCAGCATGAAATGTTTCGCACGAAATTAAACTCCCAAACCTGTAAAATAATGTGTAGCATCATTGCAAAATTACAATTGGTTAAACTGAAGTATTAATACATGACAAATTGACACATAACAAGAGTTAGTCATGACTCATGACCATATCGATAAACAATGCCTATATAAGTAATTCATCCACAGTCCACCCTAAACAACGTACCAGACATTGAGTGCAGTTATTAGAGTTGCCTCTGGATCAGGAACTAATGATCTTATAGAATCTAGATCTGTTAGAGGCATCCCATATAATCTTTCCATTGTCAGTACACGGCGGGTGCTGCAGTGGCGATAGACCTGAGGGGCCTTGGCCTGCATTGTCATTCCCATGTTCTCCAAATATCCAGTGAAAGATTCAATATTTGTAGCTTCTTTTTGGAAGTCAACCTCTTCAAGCATTGATTGTTTGATATCTTCAATGATATTAACCTACTATATGCAATGATAAGACCACTAGATAAAATGATGCTTGAAGGCACGATAAAATCACGAACACAAAACTTAATCCAGAGATTATTTGCTTGAGAAAAACTTCTTACAAGTGACGTACGGCGAAAATCTAGACTTAAAAACTCCAAGATGCGTGCAACAATATAAACAAAGTTTAAATCTGCAACCAGTATATCCTCTATACCAGGCTTTAAGACCTTTATTACAACATCTGATTGGGAACCTTTAAGCCTTGCAGAGTGAACCTGGATGGAAAAAGATGTGAATAATTCTACAACTGACCTTCAGTAAATTGATATGAATGAAATTATATTTTACTAATGACACACCTGAGCTATAGATGCCGAGGCAATCGGTACTGGGTCAATGTATTCGTAAACATCTTCCAAGGGTCTCTTAAGTTCTTCTTGCAAAATAACCTCAATTTCACTGAAAGGAACAACTGGAGCTTTATCAAAACACTTCTGGAATTCTTCAACATAATCAGCAGGGAACAATGTAGGTGCAGATGCTATAAACTGCAGCAAGAAGAAATTAGATTACAATTTTAATGTATCAAAAATATAGTATTACGACGAATCTACAATAGTAAAACAAAGCGAATGCATTTTCAAACAATTAATTGTAAAAAAATAATTTAGAGTTCAACATAAATGCATTGATTAGTTTGTAAACGAAACAAAAATCAAACGAGGGTTCATTTTTCCTTGAAAAATTTGGAAAGCACAAAAAAAAAAATGGAACATGCGCAAAAAATGAATGATGTTTCACAGTATCAGCAACAAATTATGAAAGAACATAATCATATCTTGTTAAATGTATAATTATTTCAAAAATCAAACAAAGGGTTCGTTTTTCCTTGAAAATTTTGGAAAGCATAAAAAAAATATATGGAACATGAGCAAAAAATGAATGATGTTTCACAGTATCAGCAACGAATTATGAAAGAACATAATCATATCTTGTTAGATGTATAATTATTTCAAAATTCAAATATTCATAGATAGAATCATGCCATTTTAAGTAATTATCAATAAAAAGATAAATCATATCCTTGTCAATTGTCTCTATATTTGATTTGTTTGGTAATAAATAACAGGAAAGATAATAATAAAGGTAAATCAACAATCATCTGGATATGAAATGGTCACATGAGTAAGAACAAGATTTATCATCTGAAAGCTATCAGCATGGAATTTGTGTGTGCCTCGTATACCTGCCCTAGCTTGATATATGTTGCTCCCAGGCGTTCAAATAATTTCCGAAGATAAAGGGGAGAAAGCAAGCCTAGTTGCAATTGTGTCGGTAATTCTGAGGGTGAATTAGGGGTCTGCAAATTGCAAAACAATAACAAAACACATGAAATCGAGTAATTAACCGGACCCTAAACAATAATCAATATATTCAGTTACAGTCATCTCTGATTACAGGTTGAGAAACTGGTGGTTCTATATACAGTTATATACAATATACCTTTGATGCATCAGCTAGCCACTCACCACCGACACTGATGACAGCTTGAATCCCTTGTACCAGTCTCATTCCACCTCGAGGACCTGTGTTAATGGACGTCCGCGCAATATCCTCCAACAATTTTGGCAAATTGTCAAGACCATCTACCATAAACAAAATCAGAGCATATCAACTAAAGAACTTGGATTAAAAAAAACAAAAAAACAAAAACGAATGCTATAGCTAGGTATTACCTTGAACACGGTCGGAGAAGTCCTGCGCAGTTGAGTAGCGAGAAAACACGCTGACTTTTCTTCGGAGGCAAGTGGTATTCAATTTCCGCGACGTCACACAAGACAAGGATCTCACGAAAGACACCTGCAAATCACAAGCAACAAAGAATTACAACTCCGATCATTGCAGGCTTGCAGCAATCACGGAACCCGAAGGGGTAAGTAGTCAGGAACATCGGGGGAGAAATCGACCTGTGGGAGGTGGAAGAAAGGAGGAACACGGGCACATGTGACGTTCCTAATGGTAGTTGCTGCTGCCATCACCATGGATGTGCTGCTACTGATGCTCGTCTAAAATTCGTCTAATTCGAAGACTGACGTATGATTTATCATCGACCCACGTCGCGTTTACGTGTCGGAAATGTCGCCGCAGTTTTGGGTTTTTAAGTTTTAGCACCCCTCTTTTTACATATAAATAATTACATCTCTCAAATTACAATATTACATGCTCATTTTTTACACGAATCTTTAAATATGGAAATTCTTAGTTAATACTTAATATATAACTTCTTAATTGTTATTTTTTTTATTAAAAAACGCTTCACTTTGAATCATAAACTTCATCGACTTCAAGAGTTTAAGAGTCTATTGAAATTTATCAAACATGAAACGTCTCTATTCAATATTTGATTTAAACTTTGGGAAATGAAATTAATTATACAAATAACAAAAAGGAACTTATGAAGTATACTATATTATTATTAGGACCGAGTCGAGCTTTTGCTTATAAAGTCAGGCTCGGGCTCGGCTCGTTAAGGAGTTATCCAGGCTCGAGCTCGTCGAGCCTGGTTTGGCTGAACTTGGGCTCGACTCGCTTTAAAAATTGTCAGACTCGGGCTCGGTGTCAGATATCAGATAAATATTATATAAAAGAAATCAAATATCTTACGAGATATCTCATTTTGATATCTTACTCAAAACAAGTTTTATATGTTATTGTCTATACTCTTGTGTGAAATGTGAAAATTCAACCATGGCCATTATATTTTTTATAAAGATAAAATTTAATTAGAAATGAAAAACTATTCTTTTTTCTTTTAAATCTAAAACATAATTTATCAAAAAAAATAGTTTTAAAAATGTATGAAAAGATCGAGTTTTCTCTGATCTTAATGTCTGACAAAAATATTCCTTAAACGATAAGGTGGAGTCGAGAATATTGATTCTATTGATATTTATCATATTGATTTCACTCATCAGCCCCGACAAACAAATGAGTCTCAGTCCAAGTCATTTTCACTTATCACATTTGTTTAGTATAAATATGTAATGTTTAGATTAAGTTAGCACGTTAATAATCTGTAATCACTCAAAAATACTCTTTGCATTTGATATATAAAACTCAACGCACAACAGTTCCTCTCCTCTCGTCGACACATCGGTCATTGTGCTTGTTCATCACTTTGTTCTTATCAGTCTTTATATCTTTATATTAATTTCACACCATTAGTACTTTCTTCATGATATTAGAACTGACTAATTCACTCATCTCTTTTGGCTTCCAACAGTCCAAAGCAGACCATACATTTTTTTTTAAACAAACTTTAACTTCATACACCTGTCTTTTAATCTATGTTGATGATTTCATTAAATTTGATGATTGCATAAATAACATAAGTTAAAAACTCACTTACACAATGAATTTCATACCAAAAACCTTGGCAAACTTAAATATTTTTTTGGAATTGAAATATCTCAATCAAGCTAAGGGATATTCATATCCCAAAGAAATATATGCCCTTCATGAAAGGACAATTGGGATCTGTCTCATCATCAATTCCTCTCAAACATGATATGAAACAGGATGACTCCAGTCATGTTTTTAATGATCCTTCTCAATTTAGAAAACTAATTGGAAAACTTTTATATCTTACTATTACAAGACCTGATATTGCATTCTCTGTCAGCTATCTAAGCCAATTTTTAGCAAAAAACACTCTGACACACTTTCATGCAGGAATAAAAATACTTAAATATATCAAGAATGCACCTGGGAAAGGGATACTTTATAAAAGAAACACTCATATAAAGCTAAATGCCTTATGTGATGTTGATTGGGAAGGCTGCCCCACATCCAGAAGGTCCATAACTGGCTATTATTGTATCTTACTTTAGACTCTATCATATCATGGAAATAAAAAAAACAACCAACATTTTCTAAATATTCTGCAGAATCTGAATACATGTTTATGATATCTACTGTATGTAAAATTATGTAGTTGTATTATTTTTTAAATGATTTACCAGTGAATCCAGATCACAACACTCATTTACATTGTGACAATCAAACTGCAATTCACATTGCATCAAATCCAGCCTTTCATGAAAGGACAAAACATATTGAAATTGATTATCATCTCGTTAAATATCAATTTAAACTATCTCATGTATCCTCGCAAAATCAATTTGCAGATATTCTTACCAAGCTTGCGGCTGTGCAAAATTTGAGGAGAACTCTTCCCAAGTTGAGAATGTTTAACATATATTCTCCAACTTGAGGGAGGGCCCAACAAACGAATGAGCCTCAGTCCAAGTCATCTCTACTTATAACATTTGTTTAGATTAAGTTAGGTTAACAATATGCAATCATTCAAAAATACTCTTTGTATTTGATATGTAAAATTTGGAAAATCCCCATTCCCAACCCTAGACGCGCAACGGTTCCTCTCATCGGTCCTCTGGTCATCGTGTTACTCTTACTATTTGTGCTTGTTCATCACCATGTTCTTATCAGTCTTTATATCTTTATATTAATCTCACGTCATTAGTTTCTTCAAAGAATAGGTAAGGATGTGGTGTGATACTGAACAAAATTGTTTCAGTACCCAGAATAGTATTGAAATTATCTTAAAACGAAATTTGATCAAAAGAGATACAACATAATTCAAAGAAAAGAATTCAAAAATAAAACGAGGAAAGAAATTAAGAAACAGAATGAATAATATCTGAGTCAAACATTAGATTCGATTTGAAGAGCAGTAACCTACTTCACAGAGCTCTACACGATTGAGCCCAGTCGAAAGGAGGCCAACTGTGATCGATAATGCCAAGCTCAGAGCCATCCCGAGTGAGAGTGAAATCTGGAATTCACTAAAGTCTAAAGAGCATGCCCAAGGGGAAAGCTCCGGGGATGGACGACCTCACGACAGAAATCATAACGCATCACTGGGGCACGATGAAAGACTCAATAATCGCGGCTTGCCAATACTTCTTCAGAACGAAAAGGATGCTGCGCTCCTTTAATCTGGCAACGATGATCACTCTAATCCCTAAAAAGACATCACCGAACAGACTCGATTACCGACCCATCTCATGTTTGGGGGTCACGTACAAAATAATTTCGAAAATTCTAGCAACGCGCTTAATGACAATCCTCCCGGAGATCTTAAACCCGGACCAGACGGTATTCATAAGAGGGAGAAGGATAACCGATGCGATCTCTGATTGGCCCAGGAGTTCACACAGTCGTTCAACTGTAAGAGTACGTCCCGACAGGCGTGCATCGATCACCATCGACTTTACCAAAGCGTTTGACACCCTCCGGTGGGACGCCATTGACGTAGTGATAGAGCTATTGGGAATTGATGAATCCTTCGGGCGACTAGTGATGACGTGTGTCTCATCGGTGTCAGTATCGGCCTTAGTGGAAGGGTCCCTGTCGACCAAGATTGTCAAGATGCGGATGGGACTCAGGTAGGGCGATCCCCTATTGCTGCTGCTATTTGTAATCGTCGTCGATTACCTATCCAAGCTTACAGTGCAAGTAGTGCGGAATAAGAAAATTGAATTGTACATCCGACGGGAAGTCTGTAGAAAGCCACCTCGCCTTCGCAGACGACGTCATCTTCTTTTGCCACGCATCACATAAATCAATCAGGGCGTTGCGCGAAGTGCTGGACGAGTTTGCGATCTTCTCCGGCCTCAAAATCAACTATGAGAAGAGCTACGCTATCTTCTCCAAAAGAGTTGCCGATAGTGCAGAACTCGCCGCCATTCTCAAATTTCAGGAAAAGGAATTGTCAGTGAAGTATCTGAGAACCCCACACTACAAGAAAACAGGGCTACGCCCCGTGGCTAAGTGGCTAATTGTTAAATATTAGCCACGACTTGTTTAGCCGTGGCAAAGCCCGTGGCTAATCTTAATATTTAACCACGGATGTAAAAATCCGTGGCTAAGTTTTTCCGCAAAAATTCCCTCCAATTTTTCATTGAATATTTAGCCACGGCTGTTAAAAGCCGTGGCTAAAATTCCCGGCAAAAATTCTCTTCTTTTTTCACTCAAATTTGGCCACGGATTTGGAGGAGCCGCAGTTGATTTAGTGTCGTGGCTAATAATGAAAATAAGGTTAGGGTTAATGTAAATGTAAATAATTTGGGTTAGGGACTTAGGGTTAATAGAAATTAACAAAAATCAGTAAAAATTAGTAAAAATAAGTAAAAATAAATATATATACATATGTAGATAGTGTTAGGGTTAGAAGTTAGGGTTAAAAGTAAGAGTTAGAAGTTAGGGTTAGAAGAAGTTAGATTATAGTGTTTTAGATATTATAAAGTATAAAAAATTTAAATTTAGATTATAGTTAGATAATTATAAAAATTATTAATTGAAGTTATTTTAGATATTTTAAATTTTAAAGTTAAAAAATAAATACAAAGAAGGTATTTTAATTTTTAAAGTTGCAAATTTAATTATAAAAGTTATTTTAAATTAACAACTAGTGATTTTTAAAAAATTATAAAAAATATCAATTTCTAATATTAACTTTAGTAGGTTAGGGTTAATCTAATTTAATAAATTTTAAATTTTAAATTCTAAATTCTAAAATTCAATTTAATAAATTAGATATTTTAAAACTTATAAAATAAGTTTATTTTAAATTAAAAAAAATTAAAGAAGTTATAAATTAAAGTTATTTTTGATATTTTAAATTTTAAAGTGAAAAATTAAATTTAAAAAAGTTTTTTGAAGTTATAAATTCATTTATAAATGTTATTTTAAATTATATATCCTAAAAAGTTAAAAATTAACAACTAGTGATTTTTTAAAAATTATAAAAAATATCAATTTCTAATATTAACTTTTAATAAATTTTAAATTCGAAAATTCAATTATATATTAACTTTATTTTAAATGGTTATCAACTAAGTTTAAATGGATATTTTAAATAAAAAAATAAAAATAAAATAAAAACCTAAACTACTAAAACCCCAAATCGTGATTTCAACCTAATCCCCCAAACCTACTCCCATCGATACTTCCTGTCCGGCGATTCCAACCTCTCAGGCGAGCAGCGAGTAACTTCCTTCACCGTTTCCTGTCCATTCCTGTCTGGCGAGCAACTTCCCGTTGATACCTCCCTTCCATTCCTGTCCGGCGAGCAACTTGCGGCTACATCTCTAGTTCTGTCCGGCAAGGTTAGGCTTCCATCCGGCGAACGTCGACGACTTCGGTTAGGCTTCTATTCGACTCAGGTTAGACTCCACAACCCATCTTTGGGTTCTGAAATTTTTTCAATGTTTAATCAATATCGATTTAGGTTTTCCATTTCACTATCTTTCCATTTCAAAATTCTTTGGGTTTTCCATTTCCCGAAATTAAAATCTCAACTAGTATATCCAGAAATCATCACCTATTTTCCCCAATACATGTTCCCCAATATAATTTAGAGTTTAGAAAAATAAATTGCGTATTTCCACAATACGCAATTACAACTGGAGTGTTGTGGGAATTAAGGGATTGAGGATTGATTCTCTCCATTACTGACTCATAAATCCTTTATTGTCCAACTGTAAATTACTGTCTCATACCATTTGTCTATCTATCTATTAGTTGATGTCATACCATCTGTAACAGTTTTATACAACCAGAAGAGCTTGCAGAGACAACCATGTCTGACTTTTCCCTCCAGCATACACTGGAAACGAAATGTCCATTGTCATAAGGACTCTCTTGGTTGGATATTGGATCTATAGAATCAAACTTGTGTGAAGTTACCAAATTTCTGTTAATAATTAAGCAAGAAGCTAAAAATAAAATGATTCCTTATTAATGAATTACAATCAGTTTTTAAAGTTTAATGACATTTGAAATTGAAAATATATTGTAGATATATGACATTTTAGTGTATAAAAATAGAAAGAATGAGATGAAAAATCATACTCCATTGATGTTCCAAAGTTTGACAGGAACAATATGAAATCTGAATGTTGGATTTTAAAATAGGAATAATATGAAAACATGAATAATTAGGAATAATAAAAAACAGGAATAATTAGGAATAATCAAAAACAGGAATAATAAAAAAAACAAAGTAGCCACGCTTATTCCCTTATGTTGGGTTTTAAAATCAGAATGAATTATGAAAACAGGAATAATTAGAACAATTGTTGGGTTCTAATTTATGTTATTTTAGGAACTAATTGTATCGGTTTAAAATTCCTAGAATGATCGATGATGATCGAACTTGTATGTATAACCGGCAAGATTCAAAGGGTCATCTAACGGTGGAATTCGGCAATGACGTCCCTCATTTCTTGAAATTTGCAAGAGAAACACTTGGATGTGAAAGAATAAACACTTGGCGGCCCTTCACTTTTTTCTCTGTTTCAAGGATTTAGTCACGGCCAATAAAAGATTAGCCACGGATTTTGGCCGTGACCCTTCACTTTTCTCTCTGTTTCAAGGATTTAGCCACGGCCAATAAAAGATTAGCTACGGATTTTTTCCGTGGCCTTTCACTTTTCTCTCTGTTTCAAGGATTTAGCCACGGCCAATAAAAGATTAGCCACGGATTTTGACCGTGGCCCTTCATCACTCAAAAAATTTAGCCACGACAAAAAAAATTAGCCCACTGAATTATGCCGTGGCTAATTTTTTTTAAAATTTTACTCGATTACCGATTACCAACATTAGCCACGGAATATAGCCGTGGCTAAATTAAATGGCCGTGGCTAATATTTAGCCACGGAAAACCATTTTCGTGGCCAAAAATCAGTAGCCACCAGACCTACAGCCACGGCGCCTCCCGTGGCTAATTCCCGTGGCTAAATCAATTTAGCTACGGATTTTGCCATTTAGCCAGTGAACTTGGCCGTGGTTGTTTCCCTGTTTTCTTGTAGTGCCACTCACTGGAAAACTAATCAGGTACCGCGATTGTGACAGCCTCCTTGCTGAGCTAAGAAATCTACTCACCAGATGGAGTGGAAAGAGCCTGTCCTATGTCGGAAGAGTCTAGCTCGTCGACTGGATCTTCCAAGAGAAGTTCAGATACCTAATCCAAAGCTCCATCGTCCCCAGGGCAGTGTTATCTGCAATCCAGAGCATTACCTATAAATTTATATGGGGATCGCAGAGGGAGGTATCGTGGAAAAATATGACAAAGACCAAAAAACAGGGGGGAATGGGGTCCGCAATTTCACGACAACCCAATCGGCGGCAATCATCGACAGGGCATGCCGGATGTGGGAAGGTGAAGGCATATGGAGTGTTTGGATGTGTGCACGTTATGTAAAGGGAAGGTCGATGAATCAAATTGAGAAGAAACAGAGTGACTCCTCAACATGGAAACAAACACTAAGGCATCGTGAACAGATTGCAAAATGTGCGAGCTTAGGGCCAAACAGGGCTAGAGTTTGGATCGGAAAAGGAGGTGGACATTCAATCAAGAACGCCACAGCAACCATCAGACAGGACTACCCAAAGGACGCGATGGCCAAGGGAATTTGGGTGAACAAGATCGGTAAAGTAGCTCTAAACTTGTGGAGAGTCCGATGGGCAAATCTCCCAACGAAGGACAGGCTTATCCAGCGTGGCATGAACATCACCGGAGAATGCTTGTTATGCGAGAAGGAACCAAAAAAACAACCATTTCTTCTTCGAATGCGAATTTTCAAAATGGACTCTCAAGGAAGCATTGGAGGCAAGCTTTTTCATGCGACCATGCGCTCCAGCGCATGTAGGCGTTTGCCTTCATGCGCTGGAGCGGGTTAGGCGGATCCGACTAACCCAATAACCCAAAAAAATTAAAATAAACACCTTATTTGCAAATCTGCCCACTCCCACAGCGCACTCGCAAACCCTAGCTCCGCCCACGGACACTAGATCTGCACTCGCAACTCGCAAGCACTAGATCTGCACTCGCAAACACTAGATCTGCAATCGAAAACCCTAGATCTGCACTCCCACAACACACTCGCAAAAGAAATCCAATATTTCTAACCTAGGGAGTTACGGTATATATTTATTCTAAATCAGGTTAGAAATTTATTATAAATATTATATATATATTTTATAAACTTAGGGTATATATTGTAAAATATATATATTTTATAACACTTAGGGTATATATTTATAAACTTAGGGTATATATTACAGGTATTTATGCAAACTTAGGGTAAATTCCGCAAAAAATCCAATATTTCTAGGCGACTGTCTAGGCGTCGCGGCCATGCGGTCATGGCCATCGCATGACCGCATGAGCGCCTAAAAAACCTTGATTGGAGGCGACCGGAGCTCTCGTGAAAGTGGATTCACTGGCATCGCTCGAAGATGCAGCGGGGTAGATAAACAATGTCACACCAGGATCCCCAGCATGGGGGCTACAGTGGAATATGTTGGACATAATCCTATTCAACATGTGAAAGGAACGAAACCAGCGAAGAATGGGGGCGACGGATGGAACCAAGCAACAAATACTAAAACGAAGCATTGAAATGGTTGGAATTGGGTTCGATGAGGCGAGCTTCAAACGAAAGTGCAGGACGGACAAGGAGGTTAGGGCGTTGCTCCAATGGGACGTACTCCTCATGCTTATCCACGACAAGGATGGAGGTGATTAACTCCGGCTAACCGGCGGGCAAGTTAGGTAGGGAAATTTGCGTTTAATCTTGTTAACTTAGCTAAAACTTCTTAAACTCTTTTATTTATAACAAAGTACTCTTAACAAAAAAAATACTTCGATCTAAACCCTGGCATCAGTCTAGTTTATCTGGATCCCTCGATTTTAGGTGTTGGATCCAGATACGATTTTTCCCAAATTTAAATCTTTGGCAGCTTTATGTTTTGCTGTTTTCACAAGGATGCCAACAACCAACATAGACATCAGATCATATCTACTTGTGGAACTAATTAATTATGGAACAAAAAAACAAAAAAACAATCAGGTCACGATTCATGTCCAAATTAGTAATTTAGACTTAAAAGAGATTTTTTTTGATAACTGAGGATACAACAAAATCATGATATAACAAATCAAATAATATATCATCTGTAGAATCCTGACCTTCAGATGAGTTAATCTTTTGTTATACGGGCGGTCCAGATTTCACTACAAAAAAAAGTAGGCAGTTCGGACGAAGCAAACTTAACGGAATTTCCGTTACAAATACTTATTATCAAAGTTAACGGAATTTGTAACGGAATTTTCGTTAACTTTGCTATTTCCGTTACAAATAGTAGATATCAAGATGGACTTATATATTGTAACGAATTTTTTAACTATTTTTAACGGATATTCCGTTAAAAATAGCAATTATTTAATAATTTTCATAATTAGGGTTAGGGTAAATGTAAATAAT
Organism: Zostera marina; assembly: GCA_001185155.1. Taxonomy (NCBI): domain Eukaryota; kingdom Viridiplantae; phylum Streptophyta; class Magnoliopsida; order Alismatales; family Zosteraceae; genus Zostera; species Zostera marina. Next base: position 68,093 of record LFYR01001195.1, read on the forward strand.
TAGGGTTAGGGTTAGAGTAAATGTAAATAATTAGGGTTAGGGTTAAGGTTAGTGTTAGGGTTAATAGAAATTAATAAAAATCAGTAAAAATTAGTAAAAATAAATATATATACATATTTAGATGGTGTTAGGGTTAGAAGTTAGGGTTAAAAGTAAGAGTTAGAAGTTAGGGTTAAAAGAAGTTAGATTATATTGTTTTAGATATTATAAATTATAAAAATTTTAAAGTTAGATTATAGTTAGATAATTATAAAAATTATAAATTGAAGTTATTTTAGATATTTTTAATTTTGAAGTTAAAAAATAAATTTAAAGAAGGTATTTTAATTTTTAAAGTTAAAATTTCAATTATAAAAGTTATTTTAAATTATAAATCCTAAAAAGTAAAAAATCAATTTAATAAATTAAATATTTTAAATCTTATAAAATAAGTTTATTTTACATTAAAAAAATAGAAGTAGTTATAAATTAAAGTTTTTTTAAATTATAAATCCTAAAAAATAAAAAATTAACAACTAGTGATTTTTTAAAAAATTAATTACAACTAGTGATTTTAATAAATTGTAATATCAACTTTTAAATTTTAAACTATGTTAAATTGTAATATCCCCAAAAGTATAAACTAAGTTAAATCATTTTAGTCCTTTTAAATGTTTTCCCAAATTGTGTTAAATTAGGTCATTTTAAAGTTATTTCCCCAAATCGAGTTTCCCCAAATCAAAAACCCCAAAACCCCACTCCTAATACTCAAGAATTCATCTTCCGATCGACATCCCTCTACGACTCCAAGAACCCATCTTCATCTTCCGACATCCCTCTACGGCTCTACAACTCCAAGAACCCATCTTCATATTCCGATATCTCTCTCTCTGACTCCAAGAACCCATCTTCATCCTCCAACATTCGACTGGTCGCCTTCTTCAAACTGTTTTCTTAGCTCGTATCCAGTGAGTAACAAGGTCATCGTTTTTCCTCCTTATCCAGCTTTTAGGTGTTGGTTTATTTTATTTTTAGGTTTGGGTTTATTTTATTATTTATTAAATTTAATTCTCTTTTACCTTTTTTTCGTTTTGGGTTTGTCATATGGAAGTTAATTTGTGTTTTTTTTGCGAACACTACGGCAGCGTTTTTCGCGGGTGGGTTCCGGCGGGTTTCTTTTTTTCCAGATTTATTTTCCGGTAAGTTTAAGGGAGAGTATATCGAAGCGATATTTTTTCTGGTACTGTTGTGTATGTGAGTTTAAATCTCTGTATTGTTCGATTTTCTGGTACGGTGAATTACAGGTGGTGGTTCGTTTCTTTCTTTCGTCTGTTTTTGTTGATGCCATGAGAAAAAAGAAATCATGCCCAGTAAGCTCCCGTGGACCCCTTAAAAAAGTTACTTCCACAGGTTGCAATAATCCGAAGAATGGATTAGAAGATGTAGAAGAACCTGAAACGACTATCAAAATCAGTGAGCAAATTTTGGTCGAGGTGGACCGGAGTAATTGGTTGTCAGATGAGCATCTTGACATAGCCGAAATTGTTCTTAAAGATGTAAAATTACCAGATGGATATAAACGACAAAATTTGCTTGAGAATATGCATCTTCAGTTTAGATTGCCTAAAGTACACGCTCATTGCTTTAAATTAGGGAATTTTCCTGTTCTATCAGTGGATGCTTTTTCTTTGGAGTTGTACGTTTTAGAAAATCATTGCTCAGATTCAGATGATAGAGTAGATCGTGTTGTTGTTTTGGCAGGGACTTTTGATGGATCATATGAGAACATTTTTTCACTTATCCATTTAGTTGCTCAGAAGTTTATATCAGTGAGGCCAATTTTGGAAGATGATTTGACAAACCTTCAAACATTTAGAGTCAGAGTAGAGATTTTGGCAAGTGCATTTGATGCCTGTGAATCCCTTCTAGAGGTTCAGAGGCAACCATGGCGAAAGAGTATGATGAATATTATGTCTTGGCTTCGTCCAGAAGTTACAACCTCAGAGGTCAAGTATGGAATTAACCAGATGGATATTGATGATGTTGATAAGTGTCCAGAAACTTCTGATGGATCTGGTTCAAGGATTTCTTTTGGATTTGATGCTGGACAATTTTATGAATCCATCAAGCCATCAAAGTGAGTATCTTTCGTTATTTTTCTCTTCATTCACATTCTTCTCTTAGACTATCAGAGAATGTAAGATGTAGATCTCAACGAGAGTAATGATAGGAATGAATGCTGTAATTGATTATGGAGATTCACCCCTGTATATATACTATATCTCCACTACTTTACTAGTTTACTGACGTGACAGAAAATAAAACAAATAAAAGCAATTAGCCTAATTATGTAAATTAGTTACTAGTATTAACATAGACTTTTCAAGTTTTTATGTATCAGATGACAGATATCAATGTTTTCCTTAAAAAAACACATTCTTTTTGAAAAGGGTAAATTTTATTAAAAAGGTCAAAAATCAAAATGTACAAGGGATTTGACCACCCAAAATTATGTGTCAAATCGTACTCTTAATTTACTTTGTTCACACCTGAATTATGATTTAAGAATAAGAGCGAATGAATTAAAATAAGCTGTTTTCGTATAAATGAAAAAATTCCATCTGAAAAAAACAGATGTAGAATATGGTCGCTTTCAATTACATCTGAACTTTCTTTAACTATTCATAATAGAGGAGCACCGATGCTTGACAACATGCCTCCTGACTTGATTCCACAACTAAGGCCATACCAGAGACGTGCAGCTTATTGGATGGTTCATCAAGAAAAACGATTCTCTAAGACTTTTGAGGAAATAGCAGTATTTTCTCCACTTTGCGTGCCTGTAACTTTTTTGGACAGAAATTCAAGAATGTTCTACAATCCATTTTGGTGAGTTCCCTTGATAACATATGATTCATACTTGATTTATCATTATTTATATAATATTAGATTGTTGTTAAAATCGTAGATAACAATTAATATATGATTTTATAAGGAAAATGGAATGAAGGAATAATGTTCTAGCATGCTAAATAAATGTCTTGTACTCTTGTTAGTTTTTTAACCACACTTCTTTATTTGTTTTGTGTTTCCTTTGCATTTGCAAGTTTTTTTTATAACGGAGGACACCTTTCTACAAGATGTAGAAATGTCCACCTTCGGATAATATACTAGAGCCACATAATATACCACTGGTTATATCGTAGTGAAAATTTAATTAAAGTACACAACGAGACTCATACCCTGGTCCTTAAAAACTTTAATAGTAACTATGACCAGTTGAGCTAATCTCCCTCTGTCATTTGCGGATTGTCGGTTTCTTTTATATTTGATGTATTTTATTCAACCAGATTTTGGTTGTTTTTTCTGAAGGACGTTGCACTTAGAAATATGCTGATATCTTTTACTACCTCTTTGAAGAGTATCGGACATAGGTAGGTTATGGAGTATTTTGAGAGGCACATTAAGCATTTATCAATGCTTTCCCTGGATGCTATTAGTTAGTGCCTTCCAGTTAGCATATTTTGATTTCTCTGGAGTCTGGATGCTTTCTCTGGAGTCCAGTGTTTGATTAATTGTAATGCTGTTTATACTTAGGATTTTTATGTCTCTTTTTTATCCATTCACTTAATATTGACTGATTGCACCCCAATATTTCTCAGCCTTTTTGACCATATATACTTCATTGGTGATGTGTAAATCTGTAAATCTCTTACACCAATTCTTCCTTTCCTTTTTGGTTTCAACGCCAGGCTTCTCCCCATCCCTTATGAAACTGTACGATAGTTTTGCACTTTATTGATGATGGATAAAGGGACGAAGTTATTTATACCCAATACTGGAATTTTCCTCCTACAATCCGATTTACTAAATGTATTCTTTCCTCATAGGAAAGACACTTGCCACTTCATCTTGAAACATTTCTCAATTGGTTCTACTAATTTCCAGAACTGACCATGTATTTTCTTTTCTATAGAAATTGGTATGCCTAGGTATTGTAATAGGATAGTTTTATAGAGATCCTAGGAATCACTTGGAAGGAGGGATTTAAGAGACAAATCTTAGAGTAATAGGTTGCACTTTCCTTTTCCTTTTCCTCAAGGCTTATGTAGTTAGTGAAAGTTTTCATGATCTCTTCAATAGTGTCTATTGATTTTTGTTGGCCTTGGTAAATAATAGGATGTTATGGATGTTGTACCATTGACTATATATGTGTCAAGCATTTTTTTTCAATGGGTTTTCTTAGATTATTCAATATCCATAACTAGGCCAAAGTGTGAAATAGTAGAAGATATAGGAGATCTTCTTGTCTAATTCCTTTTTGGTTCTGGAATAGGGGGAATTCCTCTACCAAGACAAAGGAAAGTGGTTGATGAATTTTCCTCTCCATTGCTTATATCGAGCTCAACCTGCAAGAGATTTTATCTATATCCCAGTGGCTAGAATAAGTTCAGTGAAAGCCCTTTATCTTAAAAAACCCAGAGTGCTATTGTTCTTCAATCTTCCTCGAGGAATTTCTACTTTGACACAGTTACGTTGCTTTACAGTGTGCAATTGAGGTAGGAGGAGGGTGAAAAAATCCAGGTGTGGTATTTCCCATTTTCTCTGGGAAAAACCCATCCACCAACTCAAGTACTCAATCCTTCACTGCCTAAGCTATCTGAGCAGATAATGCTCTTATTAGCAATATCTTTACAATGCAGTACAAAATATCAGTATAGATGCATCCACAGACTATTTTAATGCTCTTGTCAGGGAACCCAGAAATTCTCAATTGGATTGTAATTGGCTTGACCAAGGTCAAGCCAATTCACATTCCTCTTAAGGAATAATCCACTCATATCAATTGGGCTGCCCATTACCAATGATGTGAGTATAAATACAATGAGCCCATGGAGGAGGAGATCATTCTTGGTTATTGTGCAAATTGAGATAATTACCTTTAATTCCCTATCTCCTGATTTCTTGCTATTATTCTATCTTTCTTACACTGTTCTTCCACTATCTTTCACTGTTCTTCTACCTTTTTCTAGATCTAGATCAAACTTGGTGGATTCCAAGTATCCGATCTTGTCATTATGAAGAAGTTCTTCTTCTTCTTCTTCTTCACTTCCTTCACTCTTTTACTGTTTTTGGAGCTTCACTCTACATCAGGTGGTATCAGAGCTTGGCTTAGCGATTGGAATCACTCCAAGAACATGGCTGACGATCATGTCACCCATCAAGAGTGGGAAGCCACTAGGAAAGCGATTGCAAATCTCACAACTGCAATGTGAGAAGGTTTTCAGGATCTGAAAAGATCCATGACTAATCCCCCCGAGCCGACAGTACCTGTTGAAGTCTGGCCACCACACGACAGAAGGAATCTTGATCTTTCGTCGATTGTCTTAGAGCCACTAGTGGGGGTGTACCAGCGTCGTCCACTGGAGGAACCTATCCGCATGTGCCAAAGGAGAAATAAAATCCAAATTGATGATCTACCACCTACTCGACGATCGTCGGCCGGCAGAACCTCTGATCAATACCTATCAACGGAGAGGTAATAATCATTTGGATCAGTTTGCAGAATTATATGAAGATAAGTATGAGGGCCTAGCCTATAATTTCATATGGGATGGGAGAAAGGGAATCCCATGGAAGCAGATGATTCTCCCCAAAGCAGAGGGAGGCTTAGGGGTCAGAAACCTAGGAATCATAATACCCGCCATAAATATCAAAAGAATTGCAAACTTCTGGACAAAATCAGACTCAATTTTTAATACATGGATCCAAGAGAGATACATAAAAGGAAGAGCCCTCACAAACATCCTTGTAAGGACCACCATAGACTCCCATTTTTGGAAATATGTAATGGCAGACAACCCCAAAGCCATTGCACTAGTTGAATGTAGGGCCAATTATACAACCCTCTGGAAAAATGGAAACCCAATCAGGAAATTTGCAGCAATATGTGAGGAGATCAGGGATAAAAGCCATAAGGATAGCCTAGCAGAAGGAATATGGGCCCATAAACCTACAAAGTTTTCCATATTTCTATGGAGGATAAAGTGGGCACACTTAAACACCTTTATCAAACTAAATGGATGGGGTATGCCAATCCAGCCCACATGTTTATTATGCAATATGGAGAATGAATCCAGAGCCCACCTATTTTTCAATTGTCCCTACTCTAGAGCCATCCTCCTTCCCCTAGTTAAAAATTTAAATAACATTTTCTGGAAGATACTAAAAATACCCACTCCCACCACCACTCACCCAGACATTAGAATAGGGGACCTAACTGAGTCAAAGACTGTCACATCACTCTCCAATTTGGGAACTACTTCGGAACATGATTGATCCTTATGTTGGCACATATGGGCAGAAAGAAATCGTAGATGGAAACAGCATACTCTCAGACCACCAGAAACAGTGTTAAAGGAGGTAATCAAGGACATCAGCTTATCTTTCAAGCCTGAGTGCTTCAAGAAAAGTTGTTGTTATCCTTTGGAGACCAGCACAATGCAGATATGGGAGACCAACCTCCGGAGGCAGATAGTCTAGAGTCTTTCTCTAGGCAGCTTGGCTGTGTGGAAACTGGAAAGTGTCACAATATCCATATTTATATTTTATGCTTATTTTCATTGTATTTTTCAGGGCATTGCCCTTCATTTTTCATTAAATGAAAACATTTAACAGCTTCAAAAAAAAGTATGAGGGCCTAGAAGAATTTACTATGTGTACCTATCAACGGAGGCCCCGTTACCAAAGAAATAAGAGAGAATTTTCTGATCAAATTGAAGATGGATATTCCATCATTTAATGGAGCTGCCCACATTGAAGAGTTCCTTGAATGGCTAGTGGAAGTAGAGAGGTTTTCGACTACATGGACATAGATGAGGATCAACAGGTCAAGTTAGTCGTACTGAGGTTTAAATGGATGGCTTCTGCCTGGTGGGACCAGACAGTTACTAATAGAAGAAGGACCAACCCGAGGCCGGTACAAACTTTGGCAAAAGTTCAAAAAATTACTCAAGCAAAGGTTCTTGCCAAGTGATTATGAAGGAGTTTTGTTCACACAATACCATCAATCCTGCCAAGGCAATAGGAGTGTTAGTGAATATGCTAGGGAGTTCCATAGATTGTCATATCGAAACAATCTAAATGAAACTGAGGAACAATTGATTGCACGATTTGTCCAAGGGCTGAAAGGGAAATTTCAGGAAAAACTAATACTGCAACCTCAGTTCTCACTGATGGACATCAATACACCATTAGAGTGGCTGACCAACTGGATAAGAGGGCAGATTCGGCAGAAAAAATCTCCAAATTCACAGTAGGGGCTTCCACAAGTAAGTTCAATCCACAATGGAGTAATGGACACCATTAGAGCTTCTCTCTACATCACTTTACTTAGGGAATTAGTCCTAACATTTTGGAGATAAACTTCCTGGTTAGTCTTACCAGAGGCAGGGGTCGTGGATGGTTTTTGTAATGGTGGAGGTGGGGTGGCTCCTAGCGAGTTGAATACTCGTCCAAAAAGATAAGGGGTGGGAAAAGACAGCCAGGGATGGGGGACGTTGTTCGAAGATGACAATAAGAATGCTCGTCTAGGGAGGAAGTAGAGAGAGGGATCAAGAAGGGGGGGGGGGCTTCGTCACTAGGCTGGCTACAACGATAGCCGAAAATGACATCGCGATCGCTCTGAGGTGGAGTGTTGGTTCGGGAGGGATGAGATGGGGAAATAAGATGGAGGCCTCCGATGGGGGTCGACGATGGTCAGAAATGGGGTGACGTTTTAGATTCCGGTCATTTGAATTCGTCTGACGTTTCAACTCTCCTCAATAATATTTCAAATTTGATTGTACATTTTTTTTGAAAATTGAATGAAATTCATCGGGTTACATTCTCTTATTGGTTTATTTTATGACATGTTCCTCCTTTTCTTTTCAGTGGTTCTGTCTCACTACATGTGGAGCCCTCTTCATTGCGAGTCTCTGGTGGAATCCTTGCAGGTTATTAATTTTTTCACAAAAAGTGTTTTCAACTTTTCATAGATATTTATGAAAACCAGCTATTAATTCAAAATTTGATTTTTGAATTGCTGTTTTTTAGCGTTGCTAATTATCTTAATGTTTTTTTGAAAGCAATTATCTTAAAGTTGTCCGTTCATTTTTAATCATTGCAGATGAAATGGGTTTAGGGAAAACTGTTGAACTTTTGGCTTGTATATTTAGTCATCGTATGCCACCACCATTTGATGGTTCTAATTTTTATACCAAAAAGAAAGAAGTGGAATTTGGAATAAAAAGAGTAAAACGTGAGCGAGTTGAATGTATATGTGGGTCTGTCACAGAAAGTTATAAATACACAGGTGTTTGGGTACAATGTGATATTTGTGATGCCTGGCAGCATGCAGATTGTGTTGGATTCTCACCAAAAAAGAAACGAAGATCGCGCAAAAACTATGAGATGGAAAACGTCCCTGAGAAGGATATTTCACATCATATGAAAAAGGTTAAAAAAATATCTTTCAATAGAACAGAAACACATGAGGTGTATACTTGTTTTTTGTGTGCGGAACTGATTGATGCTTCATTTTCGACAATAACAAGTTCTGCAACTCTTATCGTTTGCCCATCTTCTATATTGGCACAATGGTATTCTGAAATAATGCGGTAAGTTACTCTTGTTGCCTTTACAGCTTGGAAACTTAGAATCTGAGATTTTGTTTATTTAAAATTTAATACAATTGTCTTCATTTATAAAACATTGATGAATAATTTCTCCATTTGGATGCTTGTGATATACCTGATATGTTGAATTTATGTTAACCTAGCCATACAAGACCAGGTTCTCTGAAGGTTTCCATATATGAAGGTGCAAAAGGCTTGGATCCTTCAACTTCTTTAATAGATGATATGACCAAGCTAGCAAGTTCTGATATTGTGTTAACTACCTATGACGTGTTGAAAGTGGATTTATCACATGATTCAGATAGGCATGACGGAGATCGTCGCTGCATGAGATTCCAGAAGAGGTGCTATCCATATGACACAATTTTATTATTTCACCTAAACATAAAATTCATGTCAACAATTATATTAAAATTATAAAGAAGGTGACCACTTTTCAATGTTATAATTTATCGAAACGAGAATGAGTGGGATTTGGTTCATTGTCCACCATATATATTTTTGAAAATGGTAAATTTTATTAATAATAGTGGCCAGATTTTACAAGGGATTTGGTAACACAAGTTTTGTGCATCCAACTCTACTTTTATTCCACACCTACAATCTACAACATATGCTCACCTAAAAAAAGAGTAGATAAAACAAAATCTTAAACGAAAATAAAAAAAAGAGCTATGCGCTAGAAGACAACTTTTTTTTGAACACTAAAGGGAAAAAAAAAGAAAAAAAAGAAGACAAAACTTGATGATTTTTTGAATCCCCAAGCCCCCTCACCTCACTCAACGCTCCATCGAAAGGGCAGTAAGGGAAGCATTGCAAGACTGCAAGAGAAGATACTATGGTTAGCTTCCACTTTTCAGGAAGAGCTTTTTCGCTTTTAGTGCTTTAAAGCTAATCCTATATAAATACATATATACCCTATAGAAAATTACAAATACCTTGTAAAAGTATAAACACACATGTAATAGAACATTAAAGATTTAATTCATACAACTAAAATGAAATCCAACTAAAATCTAAAAGTGGGGTAAGGGTTTTTAATTTAAGTTAGAATAGGAAAAAATGTATATTAGGTGAAAATATTAATAAATAATAGGTGTAATTGGGTAATCGGACGGATATTTACCCGAACCCGTCTGATTACCCGCTCTAGGAAAAGCGCTCCTCCTAGAGAGCTTTAGAGTAAGTTATGACTGAACTCTGAAGGAAGGTATTAACAGAGAAAGTTAAAGTGCAGAGCAGAGCAAGTCGTTTTTTTGTGAAGAGCAGAGCTTCAAGACACCCTGGAAATCCGCTTAGCATTGATTAATTTCTGATTACTACCACCCCTCTCCTGGAATCCCAACTACAACTGCAGACATATGGCAACACTTTAGGCGGAATGAGAACATTTCAGAAAAACTGTGTAATCCAGACTGGAATTCGTGGAAAAAGATAAGGTAGAGTAATGTAAATGGAAGATATGGTAAACAGAGCAGCAGAAAAGGAAGCTATGGTAAACAGAGCAGCAGAAAAGGAAGCTATGGCAACAAACACTGGATTAATGAATGATGATAATGGAAAGCACCAGGAGACTAATCTAGCTGGGATAATTTACAAATGGAGGAAGAATACACATGATGTCCTCAAAAGGCTATAATTCACCAACCCACTACACAGAAATGGAACCCTACATGCTTTCCTCAATCGTGCAAGTATGGAGCCCCCCACCAATAGGATAAGATACTAAGATAGTATTGACTTTGAGAGTGTTTGGCGAAATTTCTAGCACGAGAGTGATTCCGTGCATGGCTCGTAATAAGTGAAACATCTCAAGTCAAATACAAATTGTGAAGTATAAAGACACAACCTTCACCATGGCTTTCATATTAGTTTCCGGTTATCTGAAATGTGCTGGTTGCACTTGGAAGATGATGGGGGACTCTCCATTGATGATACACAAAGAGGATCTAGGAATCGTTTATGACGAGAATTATGAGTGGATACCTTATTGGGCATACATCCTTGGAATGGAATCATTTATTTTCAATAAGGATGTCCAAATTTTCGATTCTACTATAGAGAATTAAGGCAAAACAGATTGCTACCTTCACCATCCTGATAGCTTGAGGTGTACAAATTCAGACCTCAGGGAGAGAATCTTTATATAGGTCATTCTCTCTTTATATTTGTGGGACTCAAATACAAACTTGAGATCTTTGAAGATTATGTTCAGATATTTTTTTTTGTGAAATTAATTTTTCTCATTGATGTAAGGCCCTAAATACATAAGAAGATATAAAAACAAAATCCAGATTCTAGAGAGACGAATAAAGCTTGTCAGAATGGCTTAGGAAATGTAGCAATCTCCAATGGATTTCAACAACTCTTGCTATGACATTCTGATATGAAGGAGAAACTGATGTCCCTAATCAGGTGGGGGAATTTAATCTAGAACCGTCCTACTTTCCATATCTAAAATCCTCAACCATGCAGTCTGGAAGCTCCATAATATGCCACTACCAATACAGCTATACTTACCAGCCCAGGCATCAGATTGGGGGACCTTATAGAAGCTCGTAAAAAATTCACCCACCACTCTCCACCCTGGGGCCTACTATGGAATGCATATCTGATTAGAGAGGAACATGAGACTCGAGCAACACACTCTCAGACCACCAGAGATCCTCTTGAATAAGGTAATTAGAAATCATCAACCTCTCCTATAAACCAGGGAGTCATTTGAAGAGTTGTCAATTGTCATCCATTAAAGATAGCTACGCTTCAAAGTTAGCAGACTAACCTCCTGAGGCAATGCATCTAGTTACTCTATTACTAGAATACATAGCTACATAGGAAAGAGTCGAAGCCTTTACTCATCTCCCTGAATATTTATTTTTTATCTCATCCGTTTTAGCATACTAATTACTATCATAAATTTAAATGAGAAAATTCAATTATATTAAAAAAAATGCACGGGAAATGAGAAATCTCATCGTCCCTCGTCTACATATCTATTTTCTATAGTATCATGTATCTATATTTATGTAGATTGATGCCTCAGTAGGTTGGACTCCCACGAGTTGATAGCGTGTATCTAAATCTGTGATGGTTAAACAGTTAAACTTCTTGATTTCTAAGTGCTTCCTTGATGTCCACTTTTGGTAGCTTTAATGTGTGTTATTTCAATCTCCTGTTCCTCTTTAGACCAAATGTGTCAAGAGATTGAGCCTAGAATTTCTCAATGAACCCCCAATAGCTGACTTTAGATGTAAATTTATCCACTGCTTAAATGAAATCTCCAATTCCTAACTCTTTTGTAGGTGTTGGTACTGGTCTATTACTCTATTTGCGACCCTCCATATGATTAAGTTTAGGGTCTATTTCTCCACCTCTTTTCCTTGTGAATTTGCAATTTATTTTGATTTATCTTGACAAATATTTTTTGTATACTTATCCATTTTACATAAATATAGATACCCAGTTGTTCCAACATTGCTCACAAGGATCTATTGGTGGCGTCTTTGTTTAGATGAAGCTCAAATGGTGGAGAGCAACACAACCTCTGTAACAGAAATGGCACTAAGACTTCGTGCTCAATACCATTGGTGTATCACAGGAACTCCTATACAACGCAAACTTGATGATATTTATGGGCTTTTGCATTTTCTGAGTGCTAAACCTTTTGATGACTATAAGTGGTGGACAACCGTTATTAAGGATCCATATGAGGTATGTAATATGCTGTATTCTATTTATTTTTTTGGTTAATTTTGATTTACAAATTTTTCACAATTTACACACAACTGCACTTTATGAGTAACACGTTGATCGATGAGGGAAAAAAAAGAAATATTTTTAACGAAATGGTAACCAGCGAGTTGGTACTTAGTATCATCAAGAATGAACCCATTTAGTACATTGGGGAAATCATTAAGGTACTAAAATATCTTGGTTATTTGCGATTGAGCCAAATGGGTCAATTAATTGGGTTATTCATTAGATAAATCCTCAGATATATCTTATACAGTGGGAGCAGTAAGTAGATACATGTCTAACATTGGCCTGATTGAGATCTTCATCTCTTGTTGATCTCTTACTAAGAATGTTTAAATGAGATATTTATTGCTTCAAAAAATAGAAATATTTACATCTAGGGTTATTTATGTAGGGATGTGAGCCGTACTTAGTACTTACTCATCAGTTAACATCATCAGAGGCTCTAGTAAAAAATGTACAACAAAGTCTCTCTCCATCTAGATGTGTTGATAACTTGGTGATGATTTTCTTATGTAGAGTTTAGCGGGAAATAGGAAGATCTGGGAATCAATATGTGAAGTCTGGATGTTCAATCGATTTGTGTTCTGGAATCCACCAGAAAACGTTCGATTAATTTTTGGTTATTCCAATCCAGGAATAACGCAATGTAACAGTAGATTAATTTCAGTAACGAAGATAGAAGAAAAAGGAAAATAACATGAGCTGGAGATTACCTTTAATTTTAGGGTAATAATCTCAACTGCCGGTCCCTCTGCCCATCCACTCCCATTTATACTCTTAGGGTGTATGAGTGGAAATTCCACCCTAAGAGTCCAAGCATATTAGTGGGCTTGGTCCAGGGCTCGATTAGAATCGAGCCCATGACTCATGTACTCATGCTGGGCTGCATCATTTTCCCAAGCATTTCAACAAAGTTACATCAATTAGAGATTGCATCGGGCTGGAAGTAAGTCCTCTAAAATCCCACAAATTAGGCCATCCTCCATGGCTCTATCTATGTGGAATGTAAGGGGGCTCAACCATCCTTACTTCTAGGCAGATAGAGGTTAGGAAACTACTGAATAGTGATAGTCTCAAGTCTTAAGTCTTTGGGTTGTTAGAAACAAAAATTAGAGATAAGAAATTCGAGGAGATCTCTAGAATTATTGGGGATGAGTGAAATTGCGTATGAAATCAATGCTCCTCCCCTTCTGGTATCCCTGACTCCATTTGGATAGGATGGAGGAGAGACATCTTAAAAGGTGTTGTCTTAGTGTCACTTCGGCAGCTAATTACCTAAGATTGGATAATAATGGTGGGCTCTCCTTCTTGCTCACTGTGTTCTATGCATTAAACAACAGAGAGGAAATGAATGCTCTCTGGGAGACCCTATTGGTCATAAGCAGCTCAGCCAGTAACTTGCCTTGGGTGGCCTTGAGGGACTTCATTGAGGGTCACTTGCCCCGAGGAAATGATCTCCCAAGGGGAGTACAGTCATGGTGGCCCTTCTAAAGTCCTCCAAGCCACCTTGTTTTCCCAAATCCCAACTGATTGAACTATCCTCTGTAGGGGGAGAATTCACATGGACTAATAAATCACTTGGTCCTTCAAGACTAAGTCTTCTGCTAGACTTAGTAAGTTGGATAGAGCTTTTACAAACATTAATTGGATTGACCTATGGCCTCAATCCAAGTTGGAATTTTATAGGGGTAGCTCAAGTGATCATGTCACAATGATTATATCTTTTTTCACTCCTGAGAGGAGTACAAAATCATTCAGGATCTATGACTCCTGGCTCTCTAATGAGGATTTTATATCATTGGCTAAAGAAGGGATTAATACCCCTCTGTGTGGGAATGGTCTCTTTAGACCTCAACAAAAACTGAAGAGAATCAAAGCTCTAGCTAAGATATGGTCAGCTAAATTGGGTAACTCCGCTAAACAGGTGGAGCATGCTAGGAAGGACCTTGATAAGGAAGCCTTACTCCTTATCAAGGACCCTCACTTTGTACTTTTACAGGAAAAGGTGAGGGTTTTGCAAGTAAACTAATTGAAAGATGACTTTTGAGGAGGTTGACTTCAAACAGAGATCCAAGTTTAACTGGTTAAAATAGGGAGACATTCAGACACTAACTCCAAGTTCTTTAGTCTGTCTGCTAAGATTAGAAAGTCTAGAAATTCAACACTTATGTTGCTGAATAGTGATGGTGGACAAGTCCTTACAAGAAATCAACTAGAAAATAAGAGTGTTGAATACTTCACTAAAATCTTTGAGCACAACAGAGACCACCCGTGGTAGCCCCCACTCCTATCTATGGGTGGTGTCTGAGGAAATGAATGCGTGGTCAATGGTTATTATACAGATTACAGACCTCTGGAAAAAGAGGTCAAAGATGTTCTATTCTCCCTTGCCCCAGGCAAAGCCCATGGCCCTGATGGTTTCATTGCCTCATTCTTTCAGAAATTCTTGACTGAGCTAAAACCCACAATCTTGGCTTGTGTCAGAGAATTTTTCAAGGGAAACCCTTATTGCAAGCTGCAAATCACACATGGATCACTTTGGTGCCTACGAAACCAACTACCTCAGAGTTGGTTGACTTTAGGCCCATCTCTTGTGTGAATCTTATTTATAAGCTCCTCTCCAAAGTACTAGCCAACAAGATGAATGAGGTTGCCAACCTGTTGGTCTCTCCTAACCAAACTTCTTTCATGAAAGGCAAATTCATCTATGATAATACCCTCTTGGGTGAGGAGATTCTGATAGGTTTTGGGAGGGTAAGGATCCCAAAGAGGTGTATGTTTAAGTGTAGATCTTAGAAAGGTTTTTGATACAGTTAGTTGGAATGCCATCCTAGAAACCCTCAGGGTAATGGGTTTCTCACAACATTTCATCTCCCTCATCTCTAATTATATCAAATCTGCATCTTTCTCTGTTTAGTGGAAGGTACTCCCACCTGTACCTTCAAAACCCAAAGAGGGCTAAGGCAAGGAGATCCCATATATCCAATCCTCTTCAATCTGGTTATGGACTGTCTTAGCAGGCTCATCCAGAAAGGAGCGGATGATGGGAGAATAGAACCTATCATATCAATGATGCAAAATCTATCTTGCATTTGATATATGCAGATGACATACTTATATTTTCTAAGACCAACCCTAAGTCTTTGAACGCAATCAAAGAAATCATTGGGGTGTTTTCTAGATTCTCAGGGCTAGACGCTAATAGTGAAAAAAGTTTCCCCCACCTTCAGGAAATTATTGGCTGTGAGTTAAGAATTCCTTAAGAGGAATATGAATTGGTCAAGCCAATTATAGCCCAATCAAGGATCCTTTACCTCATTAAGCACAACACTATAATGCTCTGAACTCTGAAGTAGTGACAGTAGGGTCTTCTACTGCATCAGGAACTTTGAAGCATCTACATATGCCTCACATTTAAAAAGAGCTTACTGTTTTTGGAACAACAATGATTCTATTCTCTCCCTCTTTGTTAGTGAGAGGTATATAAAAGGAGTCTAAAAGCAATCCATGTCTCTTCTTCAAGGGATTCCATTATGTGGAAGAACATTCTAAAGTGTAAAGCTGATATTGTTAGGTTGATGACATGTAGTGATAATTTTGTTCTTACACTAATTGGGGTGAAAGCAAGAAGATCCTTGCAGAAAATATGTAATGCCTTATTAGCCATTAGTTAGCCTAATCCCTTAGCTAGAGGTATTTGGTCCAAAAATCCCACTATGTTCTCAATCTTCCTATGGAGGCTGAGATGGGGTTTCCTCCCATCTTTCACCACTCTTAGAACACGGGGAATGTCTGCATCCTTTGTAATTAGGAGCCTAAAACCATTGGTCGTATCTATTTTAACTGCCCCTACTCTAGATATGTACTTCTAGCTTTCTCAGAATTTACCAATCATATTGTATGAAAGAATGTGACTTTGCAGGTACCCCAGGGAAGCGATATTAGATTGGTTGATGTTTAGGGATGAACATAAAGCTCGGGCTCAACAAACATGTTCGAGCTTAGCTCGGTTCGGCTCGTTTAGTTAAACGAGCCGAGCCCAAACACTCGTTTGGCTCGTTTAAATATATGTTATACTTTTTAATTTTAATATTTATAAGGTTATTAATCATTATAATCTTAAAATTTCTAATATATATATATTTCTGTAAATAAAATTATAAGGTTATTTATATAAAAAATCATAAAAATAAAAAATCATACCAAAAAAAACGAGCTAAACAAGCCGAGCCTAAACAATTTGTTTAAAAAAATCATACAAAAAAAAATAAACGAGCTTTTTTTTCCGGGATCGTTTGTTAAACGAGCTGAGCCTGAACACTTGGGTGTTCGGCTCGTTAGGTTCGCTATACATCCCTAGTGATGTTATTGACTGCATCCAATATCTAAGATTATACTCAAACTGCTGGAGGTTATTATCGCTACTAATTGGTAGAATTACTTGGTGATGTAGCCAAATATCTAAGAACAATGACAAAGGCCAGAAGAAGATCTTTTTCTCAAAGCAAGATCAAGTGTTAAGATCTTGGAATCCACCAAGAATCGAATGAAGAATAGAAGAGAAAATAGAGAAAAGTAAGGACAAGAAGAATAAAGTAGAGGAGGGGCAATATCTTTGCACGATAATCAAAATAATAACTATTCTCCTCTTCCTTGGCCCACCATATTTACACACACATCATATGTAATGGACAGCCCATATGACGTGAGTAAGAACCTTTCTAGAGAGAAGGAAGGATGTCCCGACCTTGGTCGAATCATGTGTGGGCCAGATCTTTATTAAATACAAGCCTACATTGATCCTCAGCATTAATAATATTTCCCAGAACTCTGGAATTGGCTTCATGCTGAATAACAGTATTAATGTTACCGTGCTCTGGCATGTGTGGCAGGAAAGGAACTGAAGGTGGAGAACTGATTGATTTAGATCTGAGAATGTGGTTGTGGCAGAGGTCATGAGGGACTGCAAAAATCTGCTTTGTGGTTAAGGCTAAACCTCCTGATCAGGGTTTGGATGAGGCATTTGCTGAGTAGTTATTTGGCTACTTCTGTTTTCTGGTTATATGTTTTAAGTGCTGTTTGTAGTTTGCACTATTGTTTCCCCTCTAGAGGAATTAGCCTACCTCTGTAATTCTTTTCTGTTAAGGGGCTTCTTTTATCTTTATTAATGCATATTGTAATATTGGGCAAGGTCCGCTTCATGCCTTCATTCCAAATGAAATTTCAACTTCATCAAAAAAATATTACATCAATTATTGTCCAAGAAACTGCCCATATCAAGGTGCAGATCTGCTCCAGATTCGTTTACTTTACGAAAATGAGAAGAAAATATATTTCCAAAACTCCCCACCTAGTCTTCCATCGGACTTATTATGCAGGGAAATCCTAAATTTGCATCTTCAGATACTATGTTTCCAACATCTATTACATTAATGCATGTATCATTGGTGTCTGGATCACTCCACTATTTCTTTGTAAATGTATCTTCTTTCTAATTCTTTACTTTCTATCATGTTTTTTTTACACTGCAGAGACGAGATGTGGGTGCTATGGAATTTACTCATAATTTTTTTAAGAAAATCATGTGGCGTTCATCTAAGGCACATGTATCTGAAGAATTAGAGTTGCCGCCACAAGAAGAATGCATTGTTTGGCTTAGTTTTTCTCCAATTGAAGAACATTTTTACCGGAAACAACATGAAACTTGCATAGGATATGCATATGAAGCCATCAAACACTTCAAAGATTTGTATATCAATGATAATTCTAGAGATGGTAATCCTTAACCTTTCATTAATTTTTTTAATGATAATAATGCCCTGATTTTATTTTATTGTGATTTGTAATATGTACTTCTCAGGTAATATTTCTTCCTCTGAAGCTTTTCTTTCCCACAGTGAGGCTTCAAAACTTCTTAATCCACTTTTGAAGCTTCGCCAAGCATGCTGCCATCCTCAAGTTGGGACGAGTTCTGGTCTGCGTTCTTTGCAACAATCACCTATGACTATGGAAGAGATACTTGATGTGAAATTTCCATCATTATTTTTCTTTTGTTCATTGAATTTCTTTAATATATTTTGAAAATTTTAATTAACTTCCATTTCTTGATTACTCTTTTTAGGTACTTATTAGTAAAACTAAGATTGAAGGAGAGGAGGCTATGAGAAAAATGATCATCGCGCTGAATGGTATGGCTGCAATAAGTATAATAGAGCATAATTTTTGCCATGCTATCTCTTTATACAAAGAAGCTCTGAAAATAGCAGAAGAAAATTCAGATAATTTTCGCATTGACCCATTGTTGAGCCTTCACATTCATCACAATATGGCTGATGTGCTTCCAATTACCTCTGGACATCTACAGCCATCCTCTTGTCTGAAGCTCTGCACTGAAAATTCTGTAGAAAATACTTCTAAAGATAAGAAGGATACAAAACATGATACCTATCAACAAATACTACCTGAGCCCTTTTCTGATGATTATTTAAGAAAGAAATGTGAAGATATAAAAGAAAAATATTTATCGTGTTTTATTTCTAAACTATCTTTGGCTCAGCAAGAATTCAGAAACTCCTATAGTCAGGTATGCTTTAATTTTTTTAGGTGCATATTCTTCAGTTTTTTTAACATAACTTGCAATATGTTAACCAATACAACTACTCTAATATAGAGGAGTATTGCTTGTTAATCCTTAATATCAAGATTTTAAATGCTTTTATGATATTGGTAATATATACAGCGCTTATGCGGTTGCTGGACTCTTGCCACAGGTCTGAAACACTCGCTGATGGTCGTTAGAATGCTTATTTAATATGGTGTCAGAACTCTCCTACCTATACTTTTTTCATATTTCCGACGTTCAAGACCATATCTAACTTCAGTGATTCTAGACCGTTTTGGTGATTTCCACCATGAATTTTAGAGATCACATTTCCAACCACATATTAATTAGGGAGGCATTAAAAACCTTGCTTAATAAGAAAAAAACCTTCTTTATGTTAAGATATCAAGATTGGTTTCATTGATTAATAAGTTTAAGTGAACAAGCTAGTTCAACAATTCGACAAGAATGCTCTATTTTTTGAAAAAATGGTGTTCTGAATTCCAATGAGAAAATAAGCTAATCAGACGAAGGTTCTACTTTTATATATTCCTAAACACATTGGGCAAATTACGGTTTTTGCCCAATAGCCCATTAATTATGGTTTTACATTGCATCCTTCAGAGTACTGAGGCAATGAGGGGTGAAAGTTCCAGTCTCTTGCTTGCTCTGTAGGGAGGAAGAAGAAACAGTGGGCCATCTTTTTTTCAACTGCAAGTACTCAAGGAAGGTTCTGAGGGACATCTCATCATTCACAAATAATGTGTTGCGGAAGAAAGCCAACCTACCGATTCCAGGCCTTACAGAAGGTGACATAAATGGGGGATATCCTTGACCAGATTGCAAAATTCAAGAAGCTATCTAACTATTGGAGACTGCTCTGGACACTTATTGGGGCTGCTTGGCACATATGTGGTAGAAGAGAAATAGGAGATGGAAAGCTGGGGAATCCAAACCTCAGGAGGAGGTCAGCAGAGATGTACTGAAGGATCAGACGGAGATCAATGCTCTCACTAGAAGCGAAAAATAAGCCCAGAGGCTTCTGTTGCAGATATAGCTTAACCTGTTATAGTACAGCTATTAAGGATGCTCTACTTTTTTCTGTTTGTAAATATTTTTATTTTCCTATGTTGTAAAACTGGACAAGGCCTACTTCATTTCATCAATGAAATTTTATCCATTGTAGAAAAAAAGGTAATTTGCAAACCGAATTCCCCTTTCTTCTGCATAAATGCCTTCGATCATATATCAAGGCACCTACTACTGGGTCAGTCAGTTACTAGGCAAGGCACCATATGTCAAGGCACCAAAATCTAGTTTGAAGTCCATGAAAATCCTTTAAATATGTAGAGTTGGAAATCCTATTAGGAATCATGAAGACCAAATTTGATAGGCCAATCAAGCCAAGCTCAAGCCTGGACTATTGAGCTCGAGCTCAGCTTGATAGCTTGTTGGCTCATTAATTTTATAAGGATTTTAAAATATTAAGGTATACAAAATATTAAAATAACATGAAGTATTAAATGGCTGGGTGGTTTTGACTGTAACTGGTTGACTATGATTTTAAAATTAAACAGTTTACAACTCTACATTAAAAACTCTTATATTTTCCAACGCTTCCTTCTTCTATTCCCCTCGGCTTTCCCTAATTGATTTTGTGTTGTTTGTGGTTTTTAATAATAATCAGTTTTTTTCACTGAATATATGTTACCTTATATTCCAGGTTTGCCATAAGCTTACCGAATTTAAAGAAAAGCATGAGGGTTGGTGGTTGCAATCACTTGATAATATTAAACAAAACAAAGACTATGTGGAGGGGCTCAGAAAAAAGATTGAACAAACTATCTCGGAGTCTATGGCTAATACTGGGTCTTCAAGAATTTCATCAAGGTTGTTTACTTGTTTTTCTTTTCTTTTTTAAATAAGGAAATATTTTATCACTAAAAGAATCATATACAATACAACTATACAATCACATCGTTTTTGTCCATCTTTTTGGTCGATTTGTTTGGTGCATTTCATTTCATTTGTATACTAAGATTGTTACCCACAATCACAAGATAGACATTGGAAAATAGGAGTCTCCTTTTTCATCTTTCTCCCCAAAAGTTGTGAAAACCAGAGCTAGGATCCCTTCGTAACAGATACTTAGGGCTTCCTTTCAAATCTAAGTCCAACATTCTCTGATTTCTCTGAGTTCCTCAACAACCTACGGTGTATGACAGAACGAATTTTCCTTATGCACTAGAGAGCAAGATGGGGGAATTTACCTACAACAGAAATAACTACCAAATGGACTAGGGTCAAAAGTTTCTCATATGATTACATAGCTAACGCTAGAGAGTCAATGGGATTTTGCACATATTTTTATATTTTCTGTTACTCCTTGTAATTTGGACATTGCCCTTCATTTTAATAATGAGAAAAATTATTTGCTTAAAAAAAAAGATTTTCATGCGTAAATGTGTGGAAAGAGTGAACTTTGAAATTATGGATTACCTATTTTTTTAATACAGTTTCGCTGAATACATTTGGAGCAAAATAAAGTTGAGCAACTAGATTGGTTCAAATGATTTTAGCCTGATTTTCTATCTACTAACCATAGAGATTAGAGAATAGAGACTAGGTTTCTAAAGAAGAAAGCAGTTTTGGCACTACATCACCTGGTTCTGGCTATCTCCATATAGAAATTTTTTAGAGAGAATTTCCATAGAGTATATGATGAATCATCGTTCGAAACAGGAGTGATATTTGATATGGCTTGGAAGGATTTATTGACACCCAACAAAATACAAATATCATCAATTGTCGTGCATGGAGTTACACATTAACCCTTTGGGAAAATAGTGACTGGAGTTAATTAAGCTATCCAGATAAAATCCACCTCGTGGTCTAGGTGTGCACACAATTGCACATGGTATAGATATTGACTACGACAGGGAATGTCCACTCCTCTCAAAGGGATGGATCAAAGTATATGTACTTTTTAAAAATCAATATAAAATTTTAGCCTTTCCAAAAAAAAAAATATTTCACAAACTTATATAGAGCCATACCTGGGAAGGGCACTTGTTCCCCAGTAAGGTTCTCTAGAGTGGTTTTCCCCCTCATGAACTCCTGGCTTACACAAGATCCTGATGAAGGCGAAGTAAAGGGAGCCCTCTTCTCCTTCTCTTCAGAAAAATCATCAGGTCCTGATAGTTTCTCAGCTGAGTTCTTCAAAATACTATGGACAGAGATAAAAGAAATCATCATTGTAAATGTGAAGCAATTATTTAGAGGAAAACTTCTAATTAGGGCCATAAACCACACTTTTATGATTTATCATCCTAATCCTGAAAATGCAGATGCTTCTGAACTTTCTGATTTCAGGCCCACAGCTCGTGTTAAAATGATGGAAGTAAGAATAGGGTAGGTGTTCAATGAACTAATATCTCTTCAACAAACAATCTTCATAATTGGTAGATGCATTTCATATAATACTATTTTTGCTAATGAGATGATTCATAGATATGGCAGGAAGAGTACACCCAAAAGGTGTTGTATTAGCATCGACCTTAAAAAAGTCTTTGACGTCATAAGATAGAAAGAAATAGGAACCAACCACACCACCATGAAGGCTATGGGATTTGCCTTCCCCCTCTTATTTGTAAAATTGTTAAAGATTGTATCTCATCAGTCTCCTTCTCTGTTCTGGTAGAGGGAACTGCTACTATGCCTTTCCAGAACCAGAGAGGAATCAGGCAGAGAGCCAAGGAGACCCCTTATCTCCTCTACTGTTTGATGTAGTTATGGTCTTATGGATAATCTAAGCAGTCTAATTGAATGAAATATGCAAGAGAAGAAACTTGACACTTACAAAATTAATGGTGTTACTCTCTCTACCTTTAGTTAAATTATTGGTGATGAATATTAAACTAACCATCTGTTTTTCTTTAGCCTTTATTATTTATTCTATATGAGTATATTCTAAAAAAACATTTATTTCTCTAGGTTTCAAAATATTTCCTGTCTCAATTATACTCTCCAGACAGGTCTAGATGCCTTAGAAATATCTAGACAAACATTATTAGAAAAATTGGTGGAAATTGATCAAACAATGTGCATGCCAAAGGAGGAGGATATAGAGCGAGTGCGAGCATGTCCTATTTGCCAATCTGGTGATGGTCCACTTTGTGTTCATTGTGAACTGGATGAGTTGTTTCAGGTTTAATGCAATTTAGGTCTTTAATCCTTATATGTTTCTAATGCACAGTTTCCTTTGACATTTGATGTTATTTTTCGCCTCTTCTCTTTCCAGTTATATGAAGCTAGACTTTTTCGTTTAAAAAAAGGGAATTCATTGATTACTTCGGCTGATGAAGCAATAGATTCACAAAAGAAAAAAAAGGGTTTGAATTTATATTTCCGCGTTAGTAAAATGACTTCAGACACTCCTGACCAAACAAATATGGGACAGAGGTGTGCCGGTATAAATGTGGTGGTACGCCTTTTTGTTGATTTTTTTTGCCATTATCTTCCCTATAATTTCCAATTTATTGGATTATTTATTATTTATGCCGGGTTTCTTTTTGCATTTTTATCTTGATTGATGATTCTATGTTCTCATTTGGCATTGTATGATTAAATTGAAGCTGTGAAGCAAATTTGGGTTTCAATTGTTGTTTGATGTGAAGTGTTCCTCAGTACTACAATAAGAAAATGAATTTTTATTGAATGTTTTCTTTTCCCAGGAACGCAATAGTAAGTCATGGTTTTAGTCTTTTAGTTATAAGAAACTTAATTTTATATATAACAAAACAGGTTTCTCGTTCTCCTTCTGATGTTGAAGTAATTCTTGGAGTGATAAAAAGTTATTCAAAGTCAAAATTAGGAACAGATGGTGCAACATCTGCTGCAAAACATATACAACTGCTTGAGGTAGAAAAATTCTGATTTTTCCCATTGTATGATGTTGAATGAGTGCATATAAATATATAGAGTAGTATTCAGGTGCGCCGTACAGTGTGAATGCTATATGTGCCAAGTTGATCTTGTCCATTAGATTGACTTTGCGTAGTACATGTGTTAGTGTCTTGTGCATTTCATTAATTTGCGCCGTACATGTGTTAGTGTCTTGTGCAGTACATTATTTTAGTCATTTGATTAAATATTATGGCCACGATTTGATGATGCACGGCGGTGCATTCAAGGTACGGCGCATCTGAAGTGCGCCCTAAATATATAATTATATATGCATATGAATTTTCTAAATTTCTCTTGTTTTGTAAATAGTAAATATTTTCCCCTTTTTTCATTAATAATGTTCGCAGAGCCCTTAGGTAGGGATGGAAATGTGTAGAGCCTTGCCTTAAATATTGTAGAGCCTTGGTTTGTGCTCAAGTTCATTAAGATGTGTGTACAGTGAAAAAAGAAGCAAAATTTTGAAGAAATAGTTAAATCCTAGGCTGTTGGGACAAGGATAGATATGTTAGGAACTAGGACAGAGAAAATATCACAGCGAAACAGTCTAACGATTCTGCCATGTGAAAGCCCTCGTACTACAGAATTGAAGGAATGCATTGCAAAATGCTTTGAGTATCCGGATTCTTCATTTATAGAGTACATTAGATAGAAGAGCCAAAAGAATGATCAGGCTTCTGGTAATTGGTCTAAAAAATCCAAACAGTTTTCTGTTCTTCTGTGGAGGGCCAGATGGGGGTTTCATCAACTCTTTCAAGAAGCTGCAAGAATGGGGGTATAACATTCGAACAAGATGTCTATTATGCAATGATGGAGAAGAGACAATCTTACAGTTTTTTTTTTTTTTTTTGAAGCAATTATATTTCATTAAAATAAGGCTAATGCCAAGTTTACAAAAAATAGAGTATAGAAATAGAAACAGAAGTAAAAAGAAATGAGCAAAAAGCTCATTGACTCTCTCCCATTAGCTATGTAGTCTAGTTATATAGTAACTAGATACGCTGCCTCAGGAGGTTGGTCTCCCATACTTCCATCATAGATGTCTTCAAAGGGTGACAACAGCTTTTCTTACAATTATTCTTCAACTGCAAATTCACAAGAAAACTACTGCTAGGCATGACTAAAATACTAGATCAAGACATCAAGCATTCAAGCCATCTAGAAGGTGCTACCGTGCAAAATAGACCACTACCAAGAGATGAAGAAGATTTGGCTTGGCAACATTACAGAAGCCATCCAGAAGTTCCAAAGTACAGAACAGGCCAGCTTCTGAGGATTCCATTGGGTTCTCTTGGAATATTTAGGGTTAGGGTTAGGGTTTAGGGATTCCATGTTTTCCTAAACTCCTATTACAGTGCGCTACACTGTGTACTACCTACCCTATGCTAGGATACTAATGCAGCTCTAATGCATTTCTACTGTTGAATTTCTTCTACCTTTGCTATTATTTTTTGTATTTGCTATTTTTGCATAGGCCATGCGCAAGGAGTTTACTTATGCAAGGTCCTTGTCTAAAGCTCAAGCTCAGGTGTTATTCTCCTATGATGAGATTAAAATGTCTACATCCAGATTGCGTCTTAAAGAAACTGAGTCCGAGCCCACTGCTACCAATATTCTGACCAAAGATGAATTGATTCCATGCAATATGCAGTTTTCTAGTGATAAGTTTATGGCATTATCTTCATTAGCACGCATCAGCGGTCAACTTCGTTATTTAAAGGTGGGATAATTTTTTTTAAGCTCTCTTAATTTATTTTCTGTTTTAAATTACAAGAATCGTTCGTGTTATTTGGGATACTAGTAAATGGTAGACGTTTTTTTGGGATATTTTGTTATACCTTGATGCATTTTTTTTACAGGGACTAGTATTGTCAAAACAAAAAAACCATTTCTGTCTACAGAACCAAACTGATATTAATGATTTAAATGAAAAAAAAGTGAACCTAGAGCCTTGCCCCATTTGTCATGAAAAGCTTGGTGACAGGAAGATGGTATTTCAATGTGGACATGTCACTTGTTGCAAATGTAATTTTAATTTCCGATTTCATATTTTTCCAATTTTCGTTATGGATCGGGTTAGATAATTAGATAATATTTTATCTCACACAACATAAAAATATTTTCTTCGATGATTTTTTTTAAAGCAATTAGATTTCATTATAAAAATGATGATTGCATGGAGAACATTATTTTCTTCGATGATGTTTATGTAAGATTATTTTACTTTTGCTGTATTTTATGTCAGTTACCTTAATAGTTTGTTATGTTTTTTCCTTCTATGAAAATAGATGTGTATCAATGGGAGCTACAATCTTTGTAGACAGGATTTGAAACTATATGACTATATTTACCTTTGATCGATGAGGGTGGTATCCTAGATTCTGATATTATAGAGGTTGAGGGGGGGAAAAATGAGTCCAACTCTAGTCTATTTACTCAACAAGGAAGATGATCCTTTTTGTTTGAATAGATATGTGAACAAGATTTTCCAACCAGGTAAGGATTTCAAATTATATAGAAAGATGGATGGATTATGGAATCTTCTTAGTCCATCTTGAGACAGATGGAGATGTTGAGAGAAATACCATGGGGATCCTTAATCTCCACAGAAACATTAATACATATGATCTCCAAAGCAACATTAATACAATGTGTTGGGCATTGCCCTTCATTTTTAATGAAATTCAATTGCTTTCAAAAAAAAATTAATACAATGTGTGCAGCCAGATGCAACCCCCTTGTTTTTCCGGTTACCCAAGAAGCCCTGTCATCACTCTAGATTTGGTTTGGGACCTAAGTGGTGTAGTGGTCTAGGTTCTAGGATACTGCTCCATTTTTCGGGTTAGGCGATCAACATAAGCTTCGCTCGACCCTATCAGGTTTCGGAATACTCCTGAGTTGTTGAACCTGAACACCCTTCTATTAGTAATTTATTGCAGACTGAACCAGTTGACTCACGTTCAGCCCAAGATACCTTCTCAAGGTTTTTTTTTTGAAGCAAACCTTCTCAAGGTTTTTCATTGTAACTTGAATGAGTATAAAACAGAATGTGGCTTCAAGATCCAGTGCAGATACCTAATAGCTTGTAAGATGATGTGGCTTCACTCTCTGATGTAGCCCAACCCATGATGCTACATATTCATTGGCTTGAGTGGACTCGGACCATGAGTCTACCCATTTAATTGGACTAACCCACTCCCATTAGGGAATTTCCACTCTTACCCAATGACATTATAAATATGAGTGGACACATGGGGAGACCATCTTTTGATCGATTATTTGTGAGTTCTCTCTTTTCTTATTCTCACTCTCTTTCTTCTTTAAACAAAAAATCCCGATTATTCTATTTTCCAGATTTTTGGAATCAGATCTGAGAGTTTACTGTTTCATTGGAGGATTCCAATAAAACAATAAATATTTGGCACTATTGTTCAATCCGATTGCAAATCACAGATCTCTAATCTGTGAACTAATCTCCACAGTAAGATCAACCCTATCACTCTCTTATGAAGGATATATTTAGTAAAGATCTCTGAACTCCTATGTCTACGTTCAATAACAATGGAGTGATTTATATATCCAGCAATTTTGTATGGATGAAAGGGCCAAAAACACCGAGATAAATTGCCATTTTGTAAGAAGCAAGGTGCTCGATAAAAAGATATATCTGTTTCATTCAACGTCAAACCAACAAACTGACGATTTTTTCACAAAATCATTGAACCCAAAACTTTCCCCTTCAATGGGGCTTGTTGGTCTATATGCAACAAGTAGATTTGTGTTAGAAATTAGAATTTATAAGAATATATGCATGAAAAATCAATTATTGTCAGCAAACAATTCAATTGGTGATTTATTTCCTTGTGTAATTCATCATTCAGCATATATATATTTTCCCTTATGCAAATATTTTCCAGGTTTTCTCGAGTTGATTGAACAGGCTGGAAGATCTCAACAAAAATGGGTTATGTGTCCGACATGCCGTCAACATACAGATTCTGAAAATGTTGCTTATGTGCATGATAGAAAAAGTGATGTTTGTGATATGATGGATTCAAACTCATTCCATGGTCAAGAATTGTCTGAAATGGCCATTAAGATTAAAGGTTCATATGGAACAAAGGTTGACCTCCAAGTCTATTCTATTTTCTCAATTCTCACAATCTCATTATTCATTTACTCATAAGATGTGGCGTCCCTTATCAGAGTTTTTCAATCACGTGCTAAAAATATAAAATAATTAAATATAATATCTTTTAATTGAACAATATGTAAAGAATTTTCTTGTTAATTATCAAGGAATTGTAGTTCAGTTTTTAACCTATAAATTCTTTTCATTGGCTATTTTCCTGAAAGATGTGAAGATCGATGAATATTTTAAGTACTTGGATTTTGTCTCCAGGGAAGATATCTTTTAACCGCATAAATACTGCCAATAAAATTTGAACTCCTGGTTTGGAGAAATTTATAATATTATGATCAATGAGAAGTTTGACAATATGATTGTTTTCCATCTCAAAATCATAGATTTTATTGTGATTTTATTATAGCTCTTTCATTTTATTGCTTGTACTTTAATTCTTGATCAGGTTGAAGCAGTCACAAGGAGAATACTCTGGATTAATTTTATTGACAAAGAAGCAAAAGTTCTCGTCTTTTCCAGCTGGAATGATGTCCTTGATGTGCTGGAACATGCTTTTCGTGCAAATTTTATCACCTATGTGAGAATGAAAGGTGGAAGGTACAATGTTTATCTGAATTTTTCTTTGTGCAATTTTATTTGTGACAAATAAAGAAAATCGCATTGAGTAATTCAATCTCTTTGATTGAGCATCCATCTTTTCCTAAATTCTAAAAATCCTAAAAAAATATATTTTTGTCTGAAAAGACTGGTTGTTTTGACTCAGAAAATCCAATAAAGCAATTTCACAGTTCAAAGAATGCAGTGCAAATGCAGAAAATGAAAATGGGAACTCGAAGTCCATTCAAGTGCTATTACTGTTAGTACAGCATGGAGCTAATGGTCTTAATCTCTTAGAGGCACAGCATGTGATTCTTGTGGAGCCATTGCTCAACCCTGGAACAGAAGCTCAAGCCATTAACCGAGTACATCGAGTTGGGCAAAAAAAGAAAACCTTCGTTCATCGATTCTTTGTAATTCCTATGTCTATAAAGATTGAAACATGATGTCATTGCATATTTATTTTTCATTTTTCATTTTTTATAGATAAAAAATACAGTGGAAGAGAGTGTTCACAAATTAAATAGATCCAGAACAGTAAACTCTGAAATCAGTGTGAACTCAAAGTATCAGGACCAACCTCGTCTTACAATCAATGATATTGAAATTTTATACTCTCCCATTGCACCAATAGAATCCACAGAAAGTGATGTGCAAGCTGAAAACTTAATGCATTTGCCAGCTTCTGTAGCATCTGGAATAGCAGCAGAAAGACGATTAATGGAACGTATTTCATGAAGTGAACTTTAAGTGTTCAGAATGGAATTGTCACATTTTATGGTAAGTTACCACTTGGGATCCATCTTTTGCTTTTATTTTTCCAGCACCATGTTACTTCTCAACATAATTATACAACATTCAAGAAATAAATTTTACAAATTTTTATCTGTAATTCTAGACTTCAGATACATTAGCTCATTAATCTTATGCTGTGCTAATCACTAATTCTACAGTTTATGCCCATAAACTCTAGGCAGATTTTTTTTTTGGTGAATTGTAAACTATTATAACAATTGAATCTTTCTTTTGTTTGAGATCTTGATGCCTTTTTCTTTTATTGCAGGAAGTAGCAAAGCTGCCAAGTGTGCCAAAGCATGGAAATGAAATATTATAAAAAGGCTTCTCCTTATTTTTGTTTTTTCAACATTTATTTATTTCCCTCTTCAATTTAGAAATTTGACTTCTAAATTGTGGGAATTGGGAAGTTTCAAAGTAGAGTCAGCTCAATGTTCAACACAAATTTTCTTTTCTCCCTTTTTTTGGAAGAAAATGTAAACTCTTTTATTCATTATCAAAATTTATAAATGTAATATAAAAAAGAGTTCTATCTTAATGACAAGTTTGCTTTTATTTAATTGACACTTTGCTTTTATTTATTGATAAGTAACTCAACAAAAAAAATAGTTCTATTTATATATATAGACAACATATTAGTAATCTTTTCGAAGTAGTTATTAAAGACATCAATTTTTTCTTTAATTCGGAATGTTATAGAAAGAGTTGTTGTCACATTTTGAAAACTTTTGAAAACTTTTATGATGAAAGTATGAAAAATTAATTTTTTAAAACTAGTAGACAACGTATCTAGTTACTTTATAATTAGACTACAAAAAAAAATCAATAAACTTTTTATTTATTTCTTTTTACTTTTATTTTGTAATTTAAGCATTGTCTTTTTTTTTAATAAAACTTAATTGATTTAAAAAAAATGTAATCTCATTAATTTAATTTTGATCATTATAACTTACAACTTTACAACTCTATATTATATAATGTAATTAACTATACTTAAACAACTCTAGATTAACGATCTTTAAAAAAAAAAGGAGAAACGAAGGAAGGATAAAAATGCAAACAAAGAAGTTTTACTTTAGTGGGAAGATTGGAATTGAACAAGAGATTCTTGCCCAATCAAATTGTTCCTAGAATCCTAGGGCCTATAGTTTTATAGAAAAACCCTCGGCACCAGAAAAAACTGTCTACATTTTAAAAAAATATTAAATTTCATTAACTGAAGTTAAAGTAATTTATGGGTTCATTACAATCTACAGACACAAAGTTTTGTTTAAGAGAGGAAAAAAGTAACTGTCTACAAAAAATACAGTTATTTTATTTCTAATGGAATGATGGGTGTTTTGAGTTATCGACATTTTAGGGGCATAGAGAGAATTGTTCCTAATATAATTAGTTTCGCTCTCGCTGGCTCGCTTGCTCGCTCGCTCGCTCCCTTGCTCTTTTTCCATCGTGTGTGAACAAGTCCATCTATTTCCTTTCACGATCTAGTAGTCGTCCAGGATTCACCGTCTCCGATCTCCTTCGATATTGATAAATTGGAGATCAAGCTTCGATTTCGCATCGTTTTTTCTCGTATCACGGTATGCTTTACTTCTCCTTCTGGGCTAAATTTCGTTTTCTTTTTCGATGTTGCTTGCGTGTTATTGACCTGTTTCTGGATTTTTTTTTTCAATCTCAATCGATTCTTCTATGATTAGGGATTTTGGCGTTCTCATATTGATCGTTATGCTTTTTTTTATTGGTATCATTCTAATTCTGCTAGAGAGAAAATCGGTCTTCATGTTTTTTTTCTGATTTAGCTAGATTGCAAGTGGTTGAGATTTCTGGATTGTCGTTGTAATCAAGTGGAAACATGGATGATTATGGCGCCATACCAGAGGACCTGAGGTGCAAGAGATCAGATGGCAAACAGTGGAGATGCAGCGCTCTTTCGATGCCAGACAAGACTGTCTGTGAGAAGCACTACATACAGGCGAAGAAACGTGCTGCCAACTCTGCAATGAGGGCAAGTCTCAAAAAGGCAAAGCGAAAATCAATGGATCACTCTGGTCTTAACTACATGGATGATAGGAATGAAGACCTAGAGATGTCAGTTTCTCCATCGAACAATGTTGTTGGTGGAAGTGAGTACTTTATTCCTAACCCGGCCAAAAAGCATAAGGGAAAGTCACGTCGCAAAGGTCATGACTTTTATTCACCAGACACAGCTGTGGGTAAAGGAGAATCTTCGTCCCGTTTAGCGTCAAGGGATGATCATTTTGAAGAAAATCAGGTCATGACATTGCCAAGGATTAAAGCTATTAAGAATCTTGATGGGACTCGTGGAAGCACGACAGGGGTGAGAAACAGAAAATAGTTTGAGTAATTTCTTCATCTTAATTTGTTAAATTGTTTAACTTGAATGTTCAACATTATGCATTGCAATGCCTGATTTTTTTTTATAATAAATGTTTTTATAGGATTGTTTTGGTGGTGCTACATACTCTTCAGATGAAGATGAAGGACTAACATGTCATCAATGTCGAAAGAATGACAGAGACGCAGTGTTGTGGTGCATGAACTGTAATAAGATTGGCTATTGTGATAGATGCATTGAAAAATGGTACGGTAGTGTTTGATCGTTTTCCATCAAGTTTTTATTATTTATTAAATGCATGTCTTGTTTTTCGAATGCTAATCGTTAAATCGTTTGATTTTGCAGGTATTCTGATATTCCTATGGATGATATGCAGAGAGCTTGTCCATCATGTCGTGGAATTTGCCGCTGTGTAGTATGCAGACCGGGAGATGCATTAATAAAGGTAATTCGATAACATCTTTTCTTGTATAATTGTAATGTGCAAGGATTGCACTTGGACATCAAATTGATATTACCACATCATTCCTTGGTCCTCTGCTTCACTCATGTTTTATTATATCCTTGTATATTTTTCAGACTAGGATTCAGCAAGTGCCTAGCATAAAAAGATTACAGTATCTCCATAGTCTTTTGTCGTTCACTCTTCCCGTGCTTAAAAAGATTCATTCTGAACAGTGTGCTGAGTTAGACATTGAAAATAAGGTCAACGGTAAGATCCACTTACTGAATTGTTTTCTCTACTGGCTTTCTCATATTGTGTCTTCTCTCATACTTAGTTTCTTGGATTATGTTTTTACTAGGCATCAAGGGTGATATTCTTCGTGCAAATATTAATATTGACGAACAGATGTGCTGGTATATCTCTGACATATAAAAACTTATTTTTTTGTTATTTAATTGGTATATTTCTTCTTTCTTCTCATTTTTATTTTTTATGTTATTTTTGTTTACAGTGATATATGCACAATACCAATTGTTGATTATCATCGCCATTGTGCAAACTGTTCAACTGACATCTGTCTCCAATGTGTTCGAGATCTTCGAGTTGGTCTAGCTAATGATGTAGGAGAATACCAGAGTAATCAGAAGCAGACCACCGCTTCCACTCAAGGACAGGTTGATGGTCAATATTATATAGGTTTTGAAGATGCAGACAATTGCACTCTAGATTTTTCACATTTATTTCCCAAGTGGAAAGCTAACAAAGATGGAAGTATCCCTTGTCCCAATGAATGCCATTCTTTTTTAGTTCTAAGGCGCATTTGTAAAATAAACTGGGTGGCAAAACTGGTTAAGAATGTTGTGGAAATGGTCAATGGATGTAGAGTTTCAGAGTTGCATAATTCAAAAAACTGCATTTCTTGTTCAACGTCAGAAATTACACAATCAAGTGGGTTTAATGAGGCAAATATCTATCAGTCCTCTCACAGAGAGGGCAGTGGTGACAATATTTTATATAGTCCCATATCAGAAGATGTCAATCATGAAACAATTGCTCATTTTCGCAGCCACTGGGTTAAGGGTGAGCCGATCATTATTAGGCAGGTAATTGACACTGCTTCAGCTTCTACATGGGAGCCAAAAAGTATTTGTAGAGGAATTCAAGAAGCGATATATGACAGGACAAAAGAAGATAGCATGATTGTCAAAGCCATTGATTGTTCGACTCATTCTGAGGTATGTTGCATACTTGCATGACGTCTATCCATTTCCATTTCCATTTATTTTTATTTTTATTTTTATTTTTATTTTTATTTTTGTTATTATTATTATTTGTTTTTGATAGCATCATATCTAGACTCTTTGTAAAAATAGATAGTTTTTCTAATGTTCTCTGGTTATTGTGCTGGCAATAGAGAGTTTCCCATAAAAAAATCTTATTTTTTTTATTTTTGTTCTCTGGTAAAACTCTCTGATTATTGTACCATCCATGGGATGACATGTTAAAACTCAGAAGAACGATGTGATCATTTTGTAGATGACTATAATCTGTGCCATCGGTACACTTTTGAATGGCCATTGTACATGTACCCTGAATCTACCATTGGTACTCAAAATATTTTTCGTGTGAACCATCTTACATAGTTACATACTTACATTTAGTGTTTCACTATTATATTTTACTCCTTGCATGCAAAGATCACGTTCAAGTAATTTTTTTTGGCTGACACTGCCAAATATGATTAAACTAAATGTGTATGGGTTTTGAAGGTGATGTTTTATTTCAGATTTTCAGGATAGTTTTTTCTCGCTTCAGGCCTATTATAATGGGGGTAAATAATTAAATATGACCCATGAAAGTTATGATTATATTTGATAATTTTATAATTGATACAGGTTGATATTGAATTTGAAGAATTCATCAGAGGGTATTCAGAAGGACGTATCTGTGAAGATAATTCACCAAAAATTTTGAAATTGAAAGATTGGCCAAATTCTGATGATCTTGAAATTTTTTTATTGTGCCAGAGACCTGAACTTTTCACTAAAATTCCATTGCTGGAATACATTCATTCCAGATGGGGACTGCTCAATCTTGCTGCTAAACTGCCTCATGAAACTCTTCAAGCTGATTCTGGACCTAGACTTAATATTGCTTATGGATCAACTAAAGAACAGAATAATGGTGATTCTGTATGCAATCTTAAGATCAGCATGAGTGATACAGTAAGTATTCTTCCAATCTTCTTAATATTTTTTTAACATTGCATTGAAAAAATTTACCCCTTGATGTACATGTATATTACAAAACTTGCGTTTTCAAAAAATATTATACAACTTGCCCTAGGGCTATGGGTTATTTGATATCTGTCCAGCTGTTCAAACTCCCAATCACGTTCTTGTGATTTGGAAATGCATTTATAATTGTTAAGGGGTATTTGAGAATACACATGGCGTATTCCAACATGTTTTGTAATTTTTCTAGAAGGAATCAAATGTTTACCATTATCCAAAAAGATTGTTAGAAAATATGGAAGTTTTGATTCGAATAATGAATAGATATTCGGTGATTTTGTCGATGATAACCATTTCATTATATGGAAATATTATCTTGTTTGTGGAATCAAGATTTTTTGTCCATTCATTGATGATACTATCCATCATCAGTAGATTTTTATGGGAGATGCGAAATGTTGATTTTGAATTACAAATTACAACGTTCTAAGTAAAATCTCGATTTTAAATTACCACTGATTGAAAAATTTAAGTTACAATTGTACTGATAATCACTCAAATGTTTCATCCAAAGAATTGTCCTCTTATTTCGTGTATTTCCATAAAAATGATGTTAGATCGATGAAATTACCAACTGTTTTTTAAAAGGTTGTATATATATATTTGTTGATTGTTGACTTGATTGTATATTTAGATGACTGATTATATAGATATAGTGATATGCCATTACTATTTGGTGACATTAAAATTTTCAATTCTAGAGTTTGGACTTTTGGAGTAAAGTTATAATTTTTAAAAATAATTGGAATATTTTTTCTTCTTCTATGCAGTACAATTAAGTTGCAATACCTTCACAGTATTGACAGTAGTTTTATGATTGATTACATAGTACATTCTACATTAATATTATTTTGCAATACCTTCACATATATTCTTTTTTTAAAGCAATTTAAATTTTCATTATAACGAAGGGCAATGCCCTGATTACATGGAGAATATAAGAAATGTAGAAAAAAAAGTACAACAGGAGATGAGCCAAAGGCCCATCGAATCTTCTCAATTATTTATGTAATCTAGTTATTATAGTAACTAGACACGCTGCCTCAGGAGGTTGGTCTCCCACTCTCCCATATGTCCATAGTTGATGTCTCCAAATAGTGACAGCAGTTTTTCTTGTGCTACTTCATATTCGCTTCTTTTTATCTCCACATATATTTTCAAATATTCAATATATAAGAATTGAGCTTGAACAAAAATGAATTGGACCTTATTGTAATGGTGCAAATTTGCAAAATCTTTAGTCTTTCTAAAACATTTGCTGAAAAATGAATTGATAATTGGTGTTGATGGATGTACTGTACTCTATTATTTAGGTTCACTTATTGATGCACACCACAGATGTAATGTTTCAAAATAAGGATAACGTTATGAATGACGGAGCTATTAAAAATTATGAAGAATCTAATTTGAAGGAAAAGAAAAGAGGCACAGATGTACTTGATTTCAATGGGGATATAATCAAAGGAATGGATTGTCCTGATTTATCACCCAAAGAGCATTGTGAAAAGACTGAGCAGTTTCCAATGATGAATGTTGATGGGTGTGATATTTCTAAACATGAAAAAGATGTTTCCCTTCAAGAGAAAAACTCGTTTGATATCCAAGAGGACCATGCTGGAGTTGTTTGGGATATTTTCCGTCGGCAGGACATTCCAAGGCTTAATGAATATATAAGACACCATGCAGAAGAATTAAGTGTTTCTGTCAATCCTTCCTCGACAAGCCAGGTAACCTTTCTTTGACGAATATTTGCTGCTATTACTATTTTCATACTAACTTTTTTATTATGTTCTGTCAGATTAAACATCCCTTGTACAATCAAACCTATTTCTTGAATACCTATCATAAAAGGAATATAAAAGAAGAGTTAGGTAAGCAAGAATATATGTGTGCATTGTATGTGATGAGTTTTCTATACCCATTTAAAAGTTTAAACTGTGCATTTGATTTGTCTTTTTTTTAGCTAATCTTTTTCGTGATATTATCATAATAGGGATAGAGCCATGGACATTCAAACAGTTACTTGGTGAAGCTGTTTTTATCCCTGCGGGTTGTGCCTTTCAGACAAGGAATCTTAAGGTAAAATGAGTTGCATAAATTTTAAACCATAATCATGTTAACCATGTGTCTCTTTTGAGTTTTGACTGAACATTTTTCTCATTGGTTGAAACTTCAGTCTGCAGTTCAGTTGACCCTAGATTATTTATCACCTGAAAGCCTATCAGAATCTATGCATTTGGCTAAAGAAATCCGTTGTCTTCCAAATACTCATGTTGCAAAGCTTAAAATGCTTGAGGTAGGTAACATTCACGGACATAGCTCATTCCCATATTATCGCAAGAATATTTGAATGACATGTATTTGAGTATTTCACTTATCCACAGGTAGCTAAAATGCCTTTATATGCTGCAAGTTGGGCTATCCAAGAAATTCAAAAGATTACTCTTGATCCTAAGTAAGAATGATTTGACTCCAGATTTGTAATGTCATCTCTTGTCTAATGTTATTTTTTAACCTATTTCCAACAGGGTTGGTTCTGAACTTGGTTTTGAAGATCGAAACTTAACATCAAAAGTCTCTGAAAATTTACAGAGGTTGATCAAGCAAAACAGAAATACAGAGTTGGTTTGTGTTTAGTTTAAGCTAGAAAGCTGATTATTAGCAATTTATTGTCTGTACAGAAGATACTTTTTTTGTATGATATAAACACAGCCAATCTGTTTGTATGGTATATGAGCTAAAATACATGTGCTTACTACCCGTCTGTAAAAAATACAGACACCTATTCTTTGTAGATATAAATAAAAGAGTGATTAATAAATTTAAAGTGGCCAATAATGAATTATTTAGAGTAATAAAAAAATTAGCGTTGTAGACATACACCATTATTGGAAGAGTAAAAAATTTATGCTTGAAATGGAATACTACAACTTCGCAATCTGTACATGTCATTAAATGGATTAAACCTCATTCTTTAGAAATTAAAATTCGCAATCATGATTCACGGCTCTTATGATATTACCAGTTACCTTTCCAACTGACATTTTTCCCATGTGAGTATTGTTTTCTTTTGAAATGTTACCAGTGCAATTTCATATCCTGCTCTAAACGATATCATATGATATTATGATTACTGATGAGATTATTTCCCTTCTGGAGGTAATGACACAAATCGCAAGATCTTGTGCACCTGGGCAGCATCAATCATGAATTTCTTTGCAATGGCATCAACATCCAGTGGTCCTTGATGTTCCTCAGATTTCCCCTCATGTAAGAGGAGTATCTGTTTAATTTTAACAATATCCAAGGTTCCAGGAGGGGTGTTTGATTCATCACCACTGATCTCAGTCTTTGAACTTCGCAGTTTTGGCAATGGTCGGTTGTACTTTTCTACAATGAAAGCCTGCACATAATAATGAAGTCATTTGAATTATGCAGCATAATTATTGAAGATTCTAGTAAAACCTTAAAATGATGTGCAAGTGAAACAAAATAAACCATCCAAAACATCATCATAGTTTTCAAGTACCATCTTTCAAAAGCTGAAATAAATTTTAAATTCTCAGAGATTGACTTTAAAAATATCTATCATTTTCAAAAAAAAAAAAAAAAGTGATTTATTTGGTACAAATAATATGAACACAGATTACAACCTAATTAACAAGCTAAAGAACTGTAATACTATATATCTCAGTATTATAAATCCTCCTCTTGACATCAATACCCCAAATGAAGGATTAAATCTTGGATCCAGGTTTGGTAGTGGATGGTTCTTAATGGATGTTCTGAGTTCTGATGACTATGTTGCATGTAGCTATGCATCCTGCCTACTCTTAGTTAGAAGAACTATAATGGATAGTATAAAATAGAACAGAAAAAATGTATGTTGAATTGTTGATATATGTCCCAGTTGGTTTGGTTGGTTAGTTGAAAAACTATAAAAATGTGTATGTGCTATGTCAATT
Organism: Zostera marina; assembly: GCA_001185155.1. NCBI lineage: Eukaryota > Viridiplantae > Streptophyta > Magnoliopsida > Alismatales > Zosteraceae > Zostera > Zostera marina. The sequence continues at coordinate 106,665 of LFYR01001195.1, forward strand.
GTCAAAGATTCAAAAGAGTTACATAGTTGAAAATAATGTGAAATAAGTTCCATCTACCTCAGTACCTCACCCATCTCAGGCTTTCCTCCAGGTTTTGTTTTGATTCTCCCGGCCATTTTATCGAGCATGGCATCATATTCTAAATCTCGTTCTTCAAGAAGATTGTCGTTGTTGACAGTAGGGACGGTTTCTATAACAAGTGTAAAAATGAACTTGTCAAGTTGTTTGAGTAAAAACTAAAAAACCAAAGAAAACTGAAAAGGAAACATTTTTTCCAAGAAAAACAGAATACTTAGTTCCAAATTCCCACATTGTAAAGTGACAAACCAAATTCTACCCATTGAGTATTGACCTGATTCCTAAACTAGGAATACTGAATTGATAGCTAGGATTTGGGATTTTCGTAGTATCTATATCTTCATTTCATTTAAATTTCTGTTTTGTCCTAAACCAGATATCAAATCTTAACCTGATCCAAATTCAAAACTACAAATCACTACGAACAGCATCCACTGATTCAGATGTACTCAATCAACAATGTAAAACTACTCACCAGGGTCGTTTGCATCTCCAGCTCTATTGTCCACATACACTGATTTCCTCTCCACATTCCTCACATGTTCTAACGTCTGATTAGGCACGGTCTGCTTTGAAGAAGGTGAAGTATTGACGCCGGAATTCTTCAACTTTCCGGATGCTCGTCGGAGGGCCTGCCCCATCGATTCGATTCCTAACCTTGGAAAATACCTTCCGTTGTCCCTATTCCTCTTTGCAGTTGTCAAACCCTAGCTCTTTTTCCTAATTCCTCATTTACTTAAACAGTTACACGTATACCGCACGTAAACCACATGTGGCATAAAGTGGATTTAATTAATCAACCAAATTTGTTAATCTTCTCGGAATGTAAACGTCTAATCGGGCCATATCCTGTCGGAGCAAGGTGCCATGTCCACCATCAACCGATTGTTTGTATTTGGGCCGGACTAAATTTAGACATGGTCCATTGATCCGTTTATTTAAAAGGAAATAAACTCAACCCATATTTAAATAATTAAGTGAGAGATTTTTTTTTTTTTTGAGTAATAATATATAAATTTCAAATAAATAAATAAAATGTATGATTACAAACGATCCACCTTACACTTTCCGCATTGATCAAACCAAATGATTTTACGATCGTTTAAATTATGTTTTCTCGTTCTCGCGTAAGTGAGAGATTCATTTGGCAACTACTATAATGAAAAACATGGTACAAACAAGTTATTTGACCGTTCATTTTTACTTCACATTTAGTGAAAACAAAAGTGTCACACTCAGATCTACTACTGACTATTAGCATCAGGTTTATCATTATAGTGTTTGTACAAAAATCATTTTAAAATAATTAATACCTGTATTATTATTTTTGATAAGATAACTGTCAAAATTAAAATGACTGAGTTATTTTATTTTTATTTTATCTTATCAAAAAAAACTTTTATTACTAGTTTATAACTATTTGTTGATATATAAATCAATTTTGATTTCAACATCGATCTCATTAATCATGTCTTTAGATTGTCTGGGAAAAATTGGTAATTATAATCCATCCTGTACATATAATAAATACACTAATCCCAAACTCCCAAAGTGATGGTAAGTTCTAACAAGATAATATTTATTTATTTTAAGTTAATCCATCAATATCTTGCAAAGTTGCAATAATAATTAACATGACATTAGTCCTAATTAATCATCTGTTAATGTGTCGTCATCATTATTATTCAACTCATCACTATTAAATATAAAACATGAAATCCTCACAGGACAATTATAAATATTTTTGATAAGGTATGTGATATAAGTAAATTAAATTAAAATATATACACTTAGATTTGAATCTTGAATCTTTTTCAATCTAATTATTTTAATAATGACAGTTATCAATTAAAATAATCGAGTTGTGAAGTATACACAACAAGATTAATAATAAGTAGGTGTAATAACTCAAATAGTCACACTAATGCAGGATTTAAATTTCATATCAGTCTCTCATTTGATTCATTATATTACAAAAAAAAGTTGATGTCACCTTTTAAAAAGACATATATAATGAAAGTACTAGAGACTAATCTTCTGAAACAGTGTATCTAATGGGAGAGAATCAATAAACTTTTGCTCATTTCTTTTTACTTCTATTTTTATTTTTATACTATGTTATATTGACATTGTCTTTTTTTTTTTTTTTTTTTTTTTTTAATGAAATTTTAATTGTTTCAAAATAAATATAAAAATAAATCGTACCTTATTTTTATCAAAATTAATAATAAGTACGTGTATGAGCATCTTCTTCTTCTTCGATAATTATGTCTCCACAATCTATGCTTCTCTTGTTTCTGATCGTGTTCATCTATCAAACCCCGTCTTCTATCTCAACTCAAGATTTTGATTTTCTAATAACACTCGGCGATGCAGTCGATCAGCTAAAGGACATGATTACTCTCGTTTCATCCTTTAGCGACTTGCTCTGGGGAGGAGACAAATTGTCTGCATCGGCGGTGGCGGACTGTCTTGACCTGCTTGACCTTTCCATCGATGAAACTACATGGGCTATCTCCGCGACCCAGGAGTTTTCCAAACGCTCCGCCGCTTCTGCTTCCTCTATCGTCAGACACCAACATGACCTCCGGTCGTGGCTCAGCGCTGTGCTTAGCAATCAGGACACGTGCAATCAAGGTCTTTCTCATATCAATATCTTGCTCAAGACTCTCATCGTCCAAGGGATGGAAACTGTCACTTCTCTGATCTCTTATGGACTCTCTGGAATACCGGGAGAGTACTACGGCGGTGAAGCCCGTGGGAGGAACCTCATGGGTGTAGTGGAAAATGGGTATCCGGGGTGGGTGGAGGAGATGGACAGGAGATTGTTGCATCGGGCTTTGGGGGAATATATGAATGTAGATATGGTGGTGGCGGCGGATGGGAGTGGGGATTTTAAGACAATCTCATCGGCGGTGAAGTCAGTGCCGGATAAAAGTGAGCAAAGGATAGTTATATATGTCAAAAGTGGAGTTTATAAGGAGAATGTGTACGTGCATAAGGATAAATGGAATATCATGCTGATCGGGGATGGAATTGGATCGACGGTGATCACTGGTGATCGGAATTTCGTCGACGGATGGACTACGTACCGGTCTGCTACATTTGGTAGTCTCGTTTTCGGTAATTATAATTCATTATCATCGTTCGGAACATATATATATTAATAATTAATAATAACACAGCCGTCGACGGGAAAAAATTCATGGCCAAAGACATAACGTTCGAGAACACAGCAGGGCCGAAGAAATATCAGGCGGTTGCGCTCCGATCGAATTCCGATTTTTCTGTTTTCTACCGATGTGAGATGGATGGATACCAAGACACTCTATACCCTCACTCCCTCCGGCAGTTCTATCGGGAATGTATCATAAAAGGTACCGTCGACTTCATCTTCGGCAACGGCGCAGTCGTATTTCAAACCTGCCAGATCCTCGCACGTAAACCTCTCCCTCACCAAAAGAACACCATCACAGCACAATGTCGGAATGATTCGAACCAGAACACAGGTTTCACCATCCAATACTCCAACATCACGGTCGATGAAGTACTCGAGGCCGAAGTGAATTCATTGACGGAGACGTACATCGGTCGGCCGTGGAGGAAGTACTCGAAGACGGTGGTGATGGAGTCGTATCTCGGACCGGCGATCCACCCCAAAGGGTGGCTGGAGTGGAATAGACAAAAATCTTCACTCTCCACATTATACTACGCCGAGTACAAAAACTTCGGCCCCGGATCGAGATTGGAAAACAGAGTAAATTGGCCGGGATTTCACGTTATCGAGACCATAGAAGAAGCTATGAAATTCACAGTGACGCAGTTGATCGACGGCGAGTCATGGCTCCCTGGGACTGGCGTAAAGTACGTCGACATTCCAATGTAGATTAATTTCAGATTTTCGGCACATCTAAAATAATAATGGGTAAATAAGTAAATTTAGTACATCTTAAATCACGTGTTTATTATTATTCCGAATTTTTAAATCAAGACTTCGGATTCCATGACTTGACTTACATTAAATTGGGCCGGGCCTTCAATTTCTGATTCGACCATTCCAACAGAGATTAAGATCCGAATGAGATGGACCAACAACCGTAATTTGAAAAATAGTGTCGATAATGTGAGATATAGTCCATGAAATATCAAATTTTCATCCTGCGGTTCATAACCATTATCAATTTTTCGTACAGAACTGTATACAAAGGTTAGTTATGCCTAAGCACCTAACCTTAGTAATTAAGTAGCATGAATTTGAAAACAAGCCCCTAACAAACTAATTTATTGCTCATAAATGCATTTTGATTTCTCATCATCATCAGTCATAAATCACAACTACCTAAAATTTCTATTTTTCATTCAACTATGAAGTCATGAAGGGACGGTACTGCTCCTTATTTTTCATTGGTCATCAATGGTTTCTACGTTCTCTCTAGCTCTTCTTCTCCGATTCATACCGACCTTTCTGACAATCCTTGCTCCGGCAATGATAGCTTCTCGGACCCATACGAGACCGACGGAAGATAATTCTATTACAAAATCCATATGTAAATCTACACCCCACCCAGAATTATGCATCGACACCTTCAACATGATAAACATGGACATCTCCGTTAATTATACCACCGACGAGATATTCAGGACCTTCGCCCACCATTCCGTCCACGTAGCGATCTCTGAAGTGACGAAACTCGTCTCTTTCTTCTCCTTAAAGCCAGATGGTATAGTCGAAGCTCACAAAAGCACAATCCAAGACTGCAAGGACCTTCACGACATCACCATCTCCTCGTTACAGAAGACACTCTCGATATTCTCCAATCACGGCAATATGAGAGACGTCAATGTTTACCTCTCGGCGGCGATGACGAACAAGAACACTTGCCTCGAAGGTCTGTCCACGGCCTCCGGACCCAAAAAGTCAGGTCTCGTTGAATCGGTGGAGGATGTTTATAAATTCGTGTCTAACTCCCTCGCCATCGCCTCTCAGTCGAAACCGCTTTCACCACAGCCACCTTCACGACAGATCCCGTCGTGGCTGTCGACGAGAGATCGGAGGGTTTTGGATATCAGTTACGATGATGGTAAAGTTGCCGAAGAGAAGGAGCTGACGCTGACAGTTTCAGCGGACGGTTCTGAGAGTTTCACCACGATAACTGAAGCGATTCGCTATGTCCCGAATCAGAGTAATGTCCGGACGATTATTCTGGTCAAGGCTGGCGAGTACGACGAGAATGTGGAGATTCCTTCGTATAAGATGAAAGTTGCATTGATCGGAGAAGGGAGTGATGTCACAGTTATAAGAGGTGGAAGAAGTTACGCCGACGGCTGGACGCCGTTCAAATCTGCAACTGTCGGTTAGTTCTACTTGTACTTGAACTTGTACACCAAAAATCAATCTAATATTTTTTATTCTTCTGTGAAGCTGTTTCAAGCGAAGGTTTTCTAGCGAGAGACATCACCATCGAGAACTACGCCGGACCGGAGAAAGGTCAGGCGGTGGCTCTCCGTATAAACGCGGATCACTCAGCCGTGCACCGCTGCAACATCGTCGGATACCAAGACACTCTCCTGGCACATTCCTTCCGCCAATTCTACCGCGAATGTAACATCCTCGGCACCATCGACTTTATCTTCGGTAACGCAGCCGTCGTCATCCAGAACTCTAACATAATAGCCCGAATGCCCAATCACGGTCAATCCAACGTCATCACTGCCCAAGGCCGTGACGACAAACACGAAGAGACTGGGATTTCGATACAGAGGTGTTCCATCTTTGCAACAACAGATCTCGCAAGCAGTTCGGAAAGACCGAAGACGTACTTGGGTCGGCCGTGGAAGGAGTATTCGAGGACCGTTTACATGGATTCCTTGCTCGGCGATGTGGTGGATCCAGTAGGCTGGTTGAACTGGGACGGTGATAAGGGACTGGACACGCTGTACTACGGAGAGTACGGCAACCAAGGACCGGGATCGAACACTGATGGTCGAGTCAAATGGCCTGGATACCATATCATGGGCAACGAAGCTGCTGCTAAGTTCTACGTGTCGGAGTTTATCGACGGCGATAACTGGCTTCACTCGACTGACGTTCCTTATGACGACTAGACCTTCAAATTGTGTCGTGCTTTGACACGACTTACGATCACGACCAAGACAGGACATTAATGGACCGACTTTCCGAGGCCCAGTGATGTCATTGTTTGGGCCAAACCCGTGGATTGTTACTGTCATATAAAAAAAATTAACAAAAGTGTGGGTGTGCGATTGAAATATTTTAGAAGGATGGCATTCACGTAAATACAAGATCAAACGATGAATAGTTTAGTATAAGATAATTAGGCTAATGTCCAGATTTATTACGGACAACATCAGGGTTTTTAGAAGGAAGTGGGGGTTAATGGACAGTGTCCCGATTCATTGCACAACAAGGGTAATCAAACATGATTTGAATCACCTCCCCTCCGTTCGTCGCCGAATCGCCCCAACATTCCGCGCCATGACCTCCAAAGTCACCAGTGTTCCTACTGAGAAACTCCCTCCTCCTTCTGGTGCGGTCTCCGACAAATCCGGCCAGAAGTTTGTCCCTCAGGTATCCAAACTTGGAGTTCTATCTTTATGTATTTAAATTATTATGTGGGTCAGACCATAGATGCATGTCACTCCTAAATAAAGTAAATAAGCATAAATCACCCTAACCATCTACTGATGCAAGACTATCCGTCCAATTTTCCGTTTTCTTATCGGGTTCAAATTTCAAAATCTGACGCTTTCTGCCATAATTCATAAAATTCTCGATTAGTATTAGATCTAAACTTTGAGAATGAACCTTGGAATTGTGTTAGGATCATACCAGAGTATTTAAAGATACAATTGCATTATCGCAATTGTATCTTTAAATAACAACTAACTGCATAAAAATAAAGTAAAGGAATTATACTAATTTCTTCTATTAACATGCCCCCTCAAACTCATGGAATTTCTTCGATGAGCTTGCATTGTAATTCTCTAAAGGGTTTGTGGGCCTGAGAGCTTTTGTGAGTATGTCTGCCTTCTGGTCAGTGCCAGGGATGTGCTTCACGTTTAAGACTGTTCAGTCCTTTCTCTCGCAAATTGTAGGTCCATAGTGACATGCTTCAACTTAGCGTGACATATAGGATTGTTTGCAATAAATGTAGCAGTGAGTAAAGATTTTACTCCTTCAATTTCTTCAAGTGTTGAGGCAATGGCCCAATACTCAGCCTCAGTGCTGAATCGGGCTAAGGCACCCTGCTTCCCAGAATGCCAAGTAACTAATGTACCTCCAATATAAACTAGAATACCTATTCGACTTTTTCTGTTTGTGGTACCCCCCCCCAGTCTGAATCACATAAACCAGAGATAGTAGAGTCAGTAAGATTCTTGAGAGAGATGAGAGATCCCACACTTCTGAGTACCAGAGAGATATCTCAGAATTTTCTTCATTGCAGTCCAGTGAATTGACTTATAAGAGCACATGAATTGTCATAGCTTATTCAAAGCAAACTGTATATCTGGTCTGGTTAGGGCGAGGTATTGCAAAGATCCGACTATCCTCCTGAATTCACTGGTTGATCAATATCATCTGACCATAAAACATGTTGTGCTATCATGGGAGTCGATGAAGGTTCTTAAGAAGATTCACAGCTCTTAAGAAGATTCACCAGATATCTCTGATTCTCTGTTGTGATAAGTGAAGCCCTTCCTTACATTCTTTCACCTGAATGCCTAAGAAGTATCCCAAATCATCTAGTTCTTTTAGAGAAAATTCATTTCCCATGGTTGTGACTATTTCTTGGATATGTGTTTGATTTGATTCAGTTAAAACAATATCATCCACATATGCAAAAAGAAAGATTGTGTCATCACCTTGGAATAAGATGAAGAGGAAAGGATCTGACTAACTTTCCTTAAAGGCTTACACCCTATCTTCAATAAGAATTCTTTCAATCTTTTGTACCACATTCTGGAGGACCGCTTCAAACCATATAGAGCCCTCTTAATAAGACACACGTCATTAGGTCGTTCCTTATCGATGAAACCCACTGGCTGACTTAGAACAATCCTTTCCTCTAGTGTACCATGAAGAAAAAAGCATTTGAGTCTCAAGATGCCGATTTGCTTAAGTTTCCAACCTCTGGATACCGCAATTGTGAGTACCAATCTAACAGAAATGGATTTTACTACAAGGCTGAATGTTTGGGTGTAATCAGTACCCTCGACTTGTCGCATGCCATCCTTCCTCTGCTTTACCTTAAATACCCACTTGTATTCATAACATTATCACTGTCAGATCGCAAAATCAGTTCCCATGTCTGATTTCGTTCGAGCGTCTCAAACTCTTGCTTCATAGCTGCTTTCCAGTCATCATTCAATAATGCAATTCACAGTGACTTGGGAATTAAAACCTCACAAGTCACTACTGAGAGCGTGTATTTGGGGTTAGGTTTCATAATTCCATGAGACGCTCATGTAACTGGTCGAGAGATGGAAAAATTATACCGGAACTATAGACGTATTTGAGGAAAAAATCATACTGGAATCTGGAACGTCCAAATGATTTGTCGCCGGAGGTCTCTACGGACGATGACTCAATATTGAGGATCCGTCAGTACTTGACTTTACCCGTTCAGAAGAGGGTCCAGATTCTTCATTGGGGAAACCATGCTAGTCCGGATCCGAATTCAGCTCAGTTAACCCTAAATCTTCAATTGTTTGTGGCACTTTCAACTGTTGAATCAGATGTAGTGGGTTGGTTCTCCTCGTTTAAATCGATTTGAACCAACTTACCTAAATTCGACACACTCGAAGATTTGAAAGGGTTAATATCTGTGCCCCCCTCCTTGAGTAGAGAATTTAAGGAAAAGTCTCATTCAAAGAATTTCACGTCGAAACACGGGTACCCTTCCTTCATGATGTTGAAGGTAACCTAAGAAAATACATGCTACGAACTTGGGTGTGAGCTTGTTCGAACGTTGTTCCCTTAGGCAGGGAAAATATTTACTGCTGAAAATTCGCAATTTCTCATATTGCGGTTTCCACGCAAAAATAACTTCGACCAGAGATCTACCGGCGAGAATCTGAGTAGGATTTCTATTGTACAGATAAGCTTGCTCATGATTGCATAATCCTAGTAGAGAACCGGAATGGACGTGTGATTAAGAAGTGTAATGTCGGTGTCTACCAAGTGCATGTGTCTGCGTTCTACAACTCCCATATGTTGGTGGTTGTAGGGGCATGCAAAACGATAGTGAATGCATGTTTGATTAAGAACAATGTGAGTTTCTTAAATTCCAACAATCTGGATCTGCTTCAATTTTTCTCCAGTCCGTAATTCCGTGCAGGCCTTGAATCTCTCAAATACCTTTAGTACTATTAGAGATGTAAATAAGTGGGAGAGATACTCCATCCTTTTCATTCACAATGAGTATCATATATATACAACTTAATACTAGAATAACATATATCGTATCACTAATTAGTATCGTATCGTATCATATATATGATATGATATGATTAATACTACAATAACATATATCATATCACTAATTAGTATCTTACATATGATATGTATGATATGATATCTTACATATATATATATGTATCATATCACTAATACTCCCCCCTCAAGTCTGATGATGTGAACAAATCAGCTTGTCCTTGTGATCTTTGAAGAGTTTGGGCTTCAATGCTTTAGTGAGAATATCTGCTTGTTATAGAACATTCGGTATGTGTTGCACAACAAGAGTTTTGTCCTCCATTCTTTCTCAAACAAATCTGAAATCCATGGCTGCATGTTTGATTTTGGAGTGATAAACCGGATTGGCAGCCAAATGAGTTGCTCCTAAATTATCAGAAAACAACTTGTAAGGTGATTTCAAATAAATTCCCAATTCTTTCAATAGAGAATTAATCCATTCAATCTCAGCGACTGTTAATGCAATAGCTCTAAATTCAGATTCTGTGCTTGACCTAGCAACAGTAGACTGCTTTTTTAGAAGCCCAGGAAATTAAAGAATCCCCAATATATATCATGTATCTTGTTTGACTTCTTCTGTCAACCACATCATTGGCCCAATCTGCATCGCAGTATGCTGTAATGTTAAAATCAGCTACTTTTCTCAAGATAATTCCCATGTTTTGAGTACCAGGGAGATATCTCAATACTCTCTTCATAGCAGTCCAGTGAATAGGTTTGGGTTTCTCCAAATGTTGAGCCAATTTACTTACCACAAAGGAGATGTCAGGACGTGATAAAGTAAGATACTGCAACGATCCTACAATTCTTCGATAATCAATAGGATTTGAGATCATATCTTCTTCTGAATATAGGTTTGAATTTGCTTCCATTGGAGTAGGAGATGGTTTTAAATTGTCAAATTTATTGAATTTCAGCAAGTTCACAAGATATAATTGCTGATCTAAGAATAGCCCATGTAAATGTTTTTGGACTCTAATACCCAAAAAATAACTCAACTCTCCTACCTTGTGGACGGCGAATTCTTCACCCAATTTTGCAAGCACTTCATCAACCTTAGCTATATCTGATCTTGTGATAATCATATCATCAACATAGACAAGTATATAAATTGTATATTCATCTAAGTGCACAGACAATGAAGGATCAGATTGTCTTGGTATAAAACCCATTAAATTCAGCACCATTTTTAGTCTGCGAAACCACATCTTTGAAGATTGTTTGAGACCATAGATAGCTTTCTTCAATAGGCAGACGTGATTTGGACATGATTCATCCATAAAGCTTTTAGGTTGACGCATTAAAATTCTCTCTTCCAATTGATCATGTAAAAATGCATTACCTATGTCAATTTGATTAAGTTTCCAACCTCTTGAGACTGCAATAGTTAATACTGCACGAATAGATACAGATTTTACAACTGGACTGAATGTCTCATTGTAATCTCTGCCTTCAATCTGATTACTCTCATTTGCCACTAGCCTTGCCTTCAATCTGTCCACACTGCCATCTGATTTTTCTTTGACTTTAAACAGCCATATAGAATTAATCACATTGTCTGTTGGCATCCTTGGTACCAACTCCCATGTGCCATTATTAACGAGCGCATCATATTCTTTCTTCATAGCTGATTTCCATCTTTCATTCTTCAAAGCTTGCTTGACTGAAGATGGAACTGAAATTTAAGAAGCTGATATAGACAGTGCATGCTTAGGATTAGGCTTCTTAATCCCTGCAGTTCTTCTAGTGAAGGGGCGCCTCTCATAATCAGTTAATTTTACTGATTTTGAAATTGAGAACTCATCTCTAGAGCTTGAATCTGAAGAAATTGGAGAGGATATTTGATCAACTGGATTAATTGGGGAAGATATTTGATCAACTGAAATAATTGGATCTGAATGAGATGTCGGAGTGACATCTTGAGTCTGAATTAATGGACTGTTTTGAGAAGAAGTACTTCTACTAATAGGCTCAGGATGAACAGACTGAGTAGTATGAACTGAATCAGATCTGTTCTCTGGACTTGTGTTCACATCTGTGCTTGCCATTGCATTGTCTGATTGGGAAATATTTTCCACTGTTATGACATTTCCTGCATTCTGAATTGCCTGATTAGGGGTCTGAAAAATATTATTTAATTTCTCACTCAAAGAGAAATCATCTTCTCTGAATATAACATCTCTGGAAATACACACCTTCCCATCATCGGGATTCATACATATGTAACCATCACATGTAGTCGGATATCCTAAGAAAATGCAAGGCTTTGATTTGTCCTGCAATTTATTAGTTCGATATGGACGTAAATTAGAAAAACATTTACAACCAAATGCCCTTAATTTACCATATTCCGGAGACTGTTGAAATAAAGCTTCCAATGGTGATTTGCCTTCTAACAACCGAGTAGGATTGCGATTGTAGATGTGAATTGCAGTAATAAATGCATAATCCCAAAATTCAGTGGGCAAGCTAGCATGCTTTAATATAGCAACTCCAGTGTCGACAATATGTCGATGTCTTCTCTCAACTTTACCCATCTGTGGGTGAGTGTGAGGACAACTCAATCTGTGCACAATTCCACTTTTATTCAGAATTTCATCTAGCTTTAAGAACTCCTTGGCATTGTCAGTTTGCAATGCCTTGATCTTAAAATCGCATTGTTTTTCTGCCAACACACGAAATCTGAGAAAACATTCAGACACTTCTGATTTTGCTCGAAGGAGATATAGCCAATTATAATTTGTCGATGCATCTACAAAGTTCAAATAGTATTTATAACCTTCATTAAAACTACATGGTGCTGGACCTCATACATCAGCGAAAATAAGCTGTAAAGGATTGGCATAAATCGTATTTCTTGATATATGTGGATTTTTGTGAATTTTGCTGATATGACAAAAATCACAATTAATATCATCATTACAAATATCTGAAAATTTAATGATGTTTTTCTTAGCCATTGACTTCATAACTCTAGTGTGGAGGTGTCCCAATCGATGGTGCCAAGTTCTAGCCGTAGCCTTCCCTTCTATCACTTGATTGACCTCAATTTGATTTATTTGGACAGGAAGCTTGTATAATCCATCACTATAATCTCCTTCAATTAGCAACTCTCCTGAATCCAGATCCTTTACCATTACCATTACCTTCTGTGGATGAAATTCAATAGATACACAATTATCAGTGCAAAATTTCTTCACAGATAGCAAGTTCTTGGATGCCGATGGAACAGATAGCAAATCATTAATAACAAAATTCTTGTTATTAGAAATAAAAGCAGAAGATCCAGTATGTGTGATAGGTATAGGATTACCATTTGCAGCAAAAATCATTCGATTACCTTCATATGGTGACATTTTCTGAATATTTACCACCTGATTTATCACATGATTTGTGGCACCTGAGTCTGGACACCAAACAGAATTATCATAAATCATGTTTGCTGATGCAATGGCTGTCTTAGTTGGGCCAGTAGATGAAAGAGTTCGACCATGAGTAGGAGGAAATTTGGATAAATTGATCCTATTGTAACAGTTTAAGGCCTCATGTCCTTTTCTTGTGCATATTTGACATGGTATAGATTTAAGATTCTTATATCCCTTCTCCTTTACCTCAGTGACAACATTAAGTGTCGTAGATGTGGAATTTGTTCTTCTGTATTCCCGTTCTTCCAAATCAGTTAGCATAGATTGGAGTTTGCGATATGTAACCTCACCATCTCTTGATGTAACATTCTGGATGAGAGACTCATATTCCTCTCCAAGACATTGCAAGATAAGTAATACAAGATCTGGATCCTCTATCTTCTCGCCTGCAATTGCTAGTGCCTCCACGAGGGAATTGATCTCCACAATGTAATCGGAGACCGATCGACTCCCTTTCTTAACAAATTGAATTTTCTGCCGTAATGTAAGCACTCTAGACCTAGAGCTCTATGCAAATTCGATCTGTAAAACATTCCATACCTCAGCCGATGTATTACATGTAGTTACATATGCGAGCATCGGTGCAGACATGGTCGATAGTAGTCATCCTTGGATCAATTGATTCTGTTTTCTGGCCATAGCATCCGATAGGTCAATTCTCCCATGGACAAAATCCAACAGCTCATCCTCGCAAGATGACGACGAATTGTGCGCGCCAAGCGAAGTAGTTTGAGCGGTCCAGCGTCACAGTCTTCAGATGCTTGATGAAAACGATCTTGGAAGCATCTGAATTTGCGACTCCACTCCTATCAATAGTGCCGCCCTCCATTGCAGCGGAATTCAAGAAAATGAAGGACTGTTGAGGAGAAAATCCAGGATCGGGGAAGCTCTCTCTCTAACAAACTGATACCATATTAGAGATGTAAATAAGTAGGAGAGATACTCCATCCTTTTCATTCACAATGAGTATCATATATATACAACTTAATACTACAATAACATATATCATATCACTAATTAGTAACGTATCATATCATATATATGATATATATGATATGATTAATACTACAATAACATATATCATATCACTAATTAGTATCGTATCATATATATGATATGATATGATATGATTAATACTACAATAACATATATCATATCACTAATTAGTATCGTATCATATCATATATATGATATGATATGATTAATACTACAATAACATATATCATATCACTAATTAGTATTATCACTAATAAGTACCTTTGACATTCAATACAGTGGATACACCCAATTGTAGTTGCTATATGAATCTACAAAATTAATGTAGTACCTATAGCCTTCAATTGATATTACCTGAGTTGAACCCCATATGTTTACGAACATAAGTGCCAAGGGAGAAGAATAAACTGAGTTGCTACGTTTATGGGGCAAATTGTGAGATTTTTCAACAACACAAGCTTCACAGTTTAACTTTCTATTACAACTAGAATTGATAAGTTTATTTCTAGCTAATAGATCTATCATTTGATTATTGAGATGCCCAAGGCGATAGTGCCAATACTTGTTCAGCAGAGAGAGCAATAGACGAATCCCTCGTCTTCAACGACAACTGACATTGAACGTCCCTCTTACCTCCAGCTAGAACCTTTTCAGTATTCCGTTTGCGAACCTTGACCTTCATGTCATCAAATTCAAGTTATTCAACACTAACATTGTTATCTGAACCCAACCGATTAACATATATAAGATTATTAGAGATATCGGGAACCAAGAGCATATCATTGAGATGAAAATCAGAGCCATTAGACAACGACCCATAGGAATTACCAGTGTGTGAAATCTTCATGGCATCAAGATAAAGATGAAAATCTTCATGGCTACTATAATAGATGAAGATCCACCATAAGGAGTAATGATTCAATATTGTTATCTGAGTGTGTGACGTACGATGTGGCGCTAGAATCTGGGTACGACACCGTCATCGCATTTCCAAATGACACAAGATTAGCAGAGGCATTCTTCATTCTAGAGGGTCCTGTCGGAGAGAGTTCGCGACCATGAGTGGTTGGATACTTTGAGAAATCTATGCGATTAAAATAATTAATCGTCTCATGTCCCTTTTTGAACATATCTGACATGGGATCTTCATAGAAACCTTCCGATTGTCGGATTTCGTTACAAGATTGGCCTCGATAGATGGAAACTCTTTTGCTGGACTGTTCATCGTACGTTTGAAGTCCATGAGCAGATGTTGAAGAGTAGTAAAACTGTAAAAGTCATCAAGTGATCGAATCGTGTTGTTATTGACGTAAAACGATTCGTAATCAGATCCTAAGCCACCAAGAGTTATAAGAATAATCTGAGATTCCTCTTCATATTCTCGCTGGCAGACACGATCATATTCTTGGTGATGCTTATCTTCTTCAGATAGTCGGCCATTGTCATCGAGCCCTTACGAATTATCTGAAGTTGATGCCTCAGATGAAGAAGACGAGTCTTCGATCCAGACGCATATAGTTGATGCAGAGTATTCCAAACCAATGCGGATGTGTTGAGAGAAGCCACCTGGGACAATATCGATGGTGACACAGTTATGAAGATCCAACTTGTTATAAGTTAGTCATGTTGCTCCTCAGCGGAATCGGTGATCAGATTCACCTTTCCTTCAATGAATTTGAGCAGTTTATGTCCTCTCAACATGGCGGAGAACTGAGCCTTCCAGTTGAGGTAATTATCTTCCTCTATTTTACCATCACTATTTTGTGCGATGGATTCATCCCAGCAAGATCAGAAGAAGCAGCGGTAACACCAGTAGCAGTGTCAGTGGAAGGTAAGTATTATGAGTATCGGTGGAGGTGGAAGTGGAATTTGGCAATGATACCATGATAGAATACTTGATTAGTATTAGATCTAGACTTTGGGAATGAACCTTGGAATTGTATTAGGATCATACCAGGGTATTAGTTACAATCGCACTGCCTTTGGTAGTGGAAGCTAAAAGTAAATAACATCTAACTGCACATAAGTAAAGGAATTATACTAATTACTTCTATTGATAATAATGATATCTAATGTTGTCCTTCCAATATATAAATTGTTAGCAATATCCAAAGCCGTTCATGATTGGATACAAATTGCAATGAAATATTTCTTTGACATTCTGATTTAACTAAAAGTTATGTATGATAGATTTCTATATTTGTTTTGTTGATTACCATATGATGGATTTACTTCATATTGGTGCTCGTTTACTTTTTTAATATTTGCAAATGTCCATGAGTTGATCTGTGGTGATTTATGATATTTAGTGATTGTTGGGTTACAGATTTCGAAGCGTTTGGAAAAATTCCAGACAACAATTTTCACACAAATGAGCATGCTTGCAATCAAATACGGTGCCATAAACCTCGGTCAGGGTTTTCCAAATTTTGATGGTCCAGAATTTGTGAAAGAAGCGGCAATTAAAGCAATAAGAGATGGCAAGAATCAGTATGCCAGAGGATATGGTATTCCTGAACTTAATTCCGCTATTTCTGAAAGGTTTGAAAAGGATACCGGGCTGTCGGTAGATTCAGAAAAGGAGATTACTGTTACATCTGGGTGCACAGAGGCCATAGCTGCTACTATGTTGGGCTTAGTTAATCCAGGGGACGAGGTAATAATGTTTTCTCCCTTTTATGACTCATACCAAGCTGCCTTGTCAATGGCCGGGGCTAAAGTCAGATCCATTACACTCCATCCTCCTGATTTTTCCTTTTCAGTTGATGAGCTTAAATCAATATTCTCAAAGAATACTCGTGCCATAATGATAAATACTCCTCACAATCCCACTGGAAAAATGTTTACCAGAGAAGAACTGGAGGTCATCGCCAGTTTATGTATAGAAAACGACATTTTGGCTTTCAGTGATGAAGTTTATGATAAGTTGACATTTGAAGCCGAACATATTTCCCTTGCTTCTCTCCCTGGCATGTATGAGAGAACCGTGACTCTGAACTCTTTAGGAAAGACATTCTCCTTGACTGGATGGAAAATTGGATGGGCAATTGCCCCTCCAAATTTAACTTGGGGTGTGAGGCAAGCTCACGCGTTCCTTACATTTGCAACGTCAACACCAATGCAATCAGCCGCTTCGGTGGCCCTCGGAGCACCGGATACATATTATCAGGAACTGCGAAGCAATTACTTGTCAAAGAAAGCTATATTAGTCGATGGACTAAAGGCTGTTGGTTTTATAGTTTACCCATCAGCTGGTACTTACTTTGTTATGGCTGATCATACTCCTTTTGGCTTTGAAAATGATGTTGCATTTTGTGAGCACTTGATTAAGGAGGTAGGCGTGGTAGCAATTCCTCCAAGTGTCTTTTATCTCAATCCAGAGGATGGAAAAAATCTTGTGAGATTTACTTTCTGCAAGGATGAAGAGACTTTGAGGGCTGCAATGAAAAGAATGAAGGAAAAACTTCACTTAAAAAAATAGGTATATCGACATTGTACCAATAAAGTTCTTGATGGTTATTTGCAAAAAAAAGTTCTTGATGATTTATGTGGGTGGATAAATGAGTAATCAACAATCTGTGTTAAGCTGAAAAACATTTGAATGTGATGCCAATTTGGAAATTAATGCTATTCTTACTTTTCTCAAATATTTTCCTTTATTGCCTGAGGGTCTGCATAATAAATTGTTTCTCAGATTAGTTAGTTTTTACTGTTTAGTCATGTGCAGCAAGCAGTCTTCAAGAAAATGCAGAAAAGAACCCCAGGTAAAGCTATATCATTTATTCATTCTTTCCTTCACTCATTCACTTTTTTTTGTTTTTTGAAGAAAAATCAACTGATAATATAGATTCCGAAACAAAAAAAAGGGTGTAATCACATGCGATCCACCCCACACCCTCCGCATTGTTCCGACCCCGGATCTTACGATCGTTTGGGCCTTCACAACCTTTGGGGAACTGACTCGATGTTTCCTAGAACGATCTATGCCTCATCGTTCTTACGTAGTGGGCCTAAGGCAATGGGGAGTGTAAAAACCCTGGTGTGCCAAGGCATCTTTTCCTTTGCCAAGGGAAAACTCTGCCATTACCTTTCGGTCTACTACACATAAGTGACTCCACATATCGTTTCTACTTTAATAATAGAGTCCACCCCCTGGGGGATAGACCTCTATATGGATATGACTTTTTGGGTCATTCCATTCACCAAATGTTCCCCCATAGTATTTGACAAGACAGGGTTCTATTTTTAGTTGAACCCCATCCCACCACATACCTCAGTTTTTGTTTCCCTTAATACAAGTTCCTATTAAAATAAGATTACAGACTCAGCAACAAATATTAAACAATTAAGACAAGTTTCACGTTCTCGCCAACTGGGCACCTCCAGTCCATATATCCATCCATCTCTGTTCCCTTCTCGTACCTTTTGCTTTATATCTGTCCACCTTGAATGTCGCTGTCACATCCTGCACTGTCCTCCTTCCTATCTCCTGTGGGCTCGTGCGTCTGTCCTCATGCACTCTCCTGTTCCTTTCAGTCCAGATTCCCCATACTATCGCTGCCGTATACGCCCACGTCAGTCCCCAGCATGGTGAGTTCTTTGTCCTTGCATTTGCCTGTGTCATGATCTGTTCTAAAGATAGACCTGCACACGTAATCAAACTGGGTTTTGCATTTAAGATATATGACCATAGATCCTTGGAGAACTTGCACTTGAAGAAGACATGTCACTCATTCACTTATATGCTTGGTCTTGTTCTAAAATTTATAAATTAACAGGAGTTTATTAGATTCCAAATCAATGTCCTAAATTAAAGCTGACAAACTTAAAAAATTCCAAGTATATGTTATCCTAAGGAAACCTAAGAGTCAAGATATGATTACAGTTGGTATGCATGTATATAAAAAATGCACGTCTATGGAAGGACCTACCACACTCCTGACTTCTAGACATCACTTCTAGAGAAAGATAAGATTTAAAATATGAGTTTGAATTAAAGAAATCACTCGTGGTCGCAACATCATCATCTACATTCATGTGTTTCTCAATTATCTATCCGTACTTGACTGTTACGCACATGTAAATATGTAATCTATAATTAGGTTTCAGATTATAGAAATATTTAACTTTTAATCTTTCTAATCCAGAAATCGAATCATAGAGAATTAAAGATCAATAGATCATGGTATAGTTGTTTGTGGCTCCTAAAAGCTGCAAAGCTCCACAAACACCAATTTTGCAAAAAATGCAAAATTGTAAAAAAAATGATTTTGAATATGAAATTTTCATTTCACAATTCACAGTTGAGTGATCGATTGCATCACTGTTTAATTCCTGCACTGTTGAATAGTTGATCCTGTTTTTTTTTATTATTGAAAATGTTTGGATAATAAGTTGATAGATGGCAATCTGTATTGGATAAGAACATCAACGTCAACATGAGCAACTATGAGAAATGTTGTCTTTATCAATTAGTACTTAATTTTTAATGAAAGGTAATCTATGATCTATTCATTATATTATTAAGAAAGGGACAAAATATTGACACCATCATTTCAGATAAGATCCATTCTCAAACTTGTAGGATTACTGTACTCATGATTCATGCACTCTACTTGCTCAATCACTACCTGCCTTTTTTTACAAATAATAGAATCAACTAATTAAATAATGAATATTTCTTTATCAACACATTTAACAAAACAAGTAACATATTAACGCTGACATCTTTGCAGGTGTTAAACCTATCCAAATTTTGATGGATTGGAATTTG